>JAMKQA010005233.1:0-14354 GCA_024699735.1 Posidonia australis
CAACCAAAGCATTCAGGAATCATTCTGAAGAAAACAGGGGTAAAAGTGCAATTAAACCATGAAAACATGCTTCTGAAATGCTTTAAAACAAAGTCAGGGAGTTTTATGCAATTTTCACAGCAGAATAAGCCTTCTGGAAGTTTTCTGTAAAAGACAAGGGTCTAAATGCAATTTTTCCAGTGAAAACTTGCTTCTGAAAAAGTTTCAGAGAAGTATGAGGGCTAACATGCAATTTAACCTGCAAAGACAACAAGCTAGAGAGTTTTTGAAACATGCAAGGGCTTAAATGCAATTTTCACTGCAAAATGAACTGTCAGAAGCATTTTAGGAAGTGTAGGGTCTTTCATGTAATTTTCATAGGAAAATGAACTTGCAGGAAGTTTTTAGGAAAGTGCAGGGTCCTTTTAGCAAAATGTCTGAAAGAAAACATGTTTCGAAGACTCTGGGGGCTTTTATTAAAGTTTTAAGCTTAGAAAACATTATTTTAAATGTTCATGGTAAAACATGTAATATTTTCAGTTAAAACATTATTCGAAACATTTTAGAAAAATGATTGCAGGGCCTATATGTAATAAAAGGACCAGAAAGTAATTCCAGAAGGACCTATTTGCAAGAAAAACATAAACTCCAGATTTTATTTAGAATAAAAGTTTTAAATGTTTTTTTAAAAAAAGAAAAGGGACGACAGTCGCCGGCGGTGGAGCTCGCCGCCGACGACCACTGGATGAGGGCAAACAAGGCCTTCCCGTGGTCCGATCTTAGATTAGGCTTCACGAGAGGCAAGAAGGAGAGGAGAGAAAGACATCCAACGGAGTGGATGGACAATCCAGCGGTGGGAACGGGCCCCTCACCTACCTCGTCGTCGTGGTGCTCCGGCGACGGCGTCAGGGAAGAAGGGGCTCTCCGGAGGCTGAGGAGCGGTGTTCCAAGGCTCCTGGTGGCTGCGGGATGCTGCGGGGACCCTTCCGGAGCGGCGTGAAGGTTGGTGGTGCGAGGTGGTGGCCTGACCGTTGTCGCCGCGGCTTCCTCCGGCGAGCGACGTTGCAAGGACGATCGGGGGCTCACGACGTGGATCCAGAGGTTCGGGAGTGCTTGCGGGGCATGAAGGATGGTGTCCAGACCAATAGAGGGGCGCAGGGGGCTACTCTGGATGCTCTGGATCCCGTCGTCTTCTCCAGCGACGGCGGACCAGAGTGCTATTCCGGCGGGCGTCGCGCGGGCTGCTGGGAGCGACGGAACGGCAACGGCGGGGCACGGTGAGCTCCGGGAAGAGAAGGAAGGCCTAGAGATCTACAATTCAGACAATTGAGAGGGGATCTGTGTGTACCTAGCTGGAGGTGCCTCACCGGAGCTCTGGAACGATGACTGCCTCTGCTTCACGCTCTGGCACTCTGGTTCTCTCTCTCTCACTCCGAATTGTCTTCTGCGGTGGAGCCAAAGTTCTGAATCCTCTCGCATCGTGAGCTCTGCTTCTCCATTTATAGGTGAACCCAACAAATGGTGACCCACTTCCGCGCATAACAGAATGGCAACAACTCCGACCGCCGTTACGCCAGCTCAGTAGAGAGCCAACGGCTGTCCCCCACGCGCTCCGGCCTGTCCCCTTGCGCGCCGACAGAGGCCAACGGCGGTCCAAGCTTGCTGCGACACATCCAGTGGCTGCCGGCGGTTGATCCAACGGCTGAGGTAGCTTGGGGAGCTGCTGGCATACTAGACTGGTGGTGAAACGATCTGGAGGTTGAGCCCAGTATGGAAGGATGACTTGAGGCTAAATTCGTGGGAGATTGGTGAAGAAGAGGATGGGTTCAGAGGGAATATCTCATGTAACCTTGGTAAAAAATGAGTAAATGGTTAATAAACGTGGAGGGGGAGAAATAATGTGAGGATTGGAAGAAAGGAATGTGCTAAGTTGCTCATGGTGGGCCGTTGTGGGCTTTGGGCTCAATGGGCTTATGTGGGCCTTGTGAGCTTCATGGGCCTCCATGGGCCTATGTGGGCCTAGGTGGGTCCAAATGGACCAAGTGGGCTTAAATGGGCCTTGAAGGAGTTAATTGGGCCTTGTGGGCCTAAGTGGGCTCAATCAGGGTTTCCATGAATTAAATGGGCCTAGAATGGGCTTGTGGGCCCAAATGGGCTCAACCAAGGTTCAAGCTCAGCCACGACATCCTCATCCTGCAAAATTGGAAATCTGGGGTGTCTACAATATCTCAATAATCAAGTTGATTTTTATTAATCCATATGTTTTCCACTTATTCCAATACTTATTATGATACTTATTCCAGTTTTCATCAAAACCAGAATATCTCTCTATACACATGTATTCATTTTTTAAAAGAAATTTTTTCTAAACTGAATAACAATACCATTAGAATATTAATACCACTTTCCATTTATTCTTACATTTCTTATTCTACATCCAAAGAGGGGCTTATTTTATAAACATTACTTTTCCTAGATCCTATGAATATTACTTCATTAGTGTTGAAATCAGTTTTTAGACATTCCTTTTTATCAAATATGAATATGCTGACTAATGCTTATGAGATTATGTTTCAATCCATCAACAAGTAAAATATTTTCTATAAAAGGATTATCATAATTACTAACATTGCCAATTCCATTTAGCATTGTCCCCAAATGTTACCATCTCATCTTCTTTTGAGTTGTATGAGCATAGGAGACTGTGATCTCCTGTCATATGCTTCGAGCAACTGCTATCAAGAATCTACCTTGATTTCATCCTGCATTACAAGGAACAAGTAAAGATTTTGGTACCCATATCATGTTGGATCCATTTCTGTTAGTTCATGGAGCCCAAATATTAGTTTGTGGAATCCATTTTTGAGGTTGTTTCTTAATAACAAATACATACTTTCCATTTGTTGTTGCTCTAATAAATCCAATTTTATAAGGAGTCTCTTGAAATGGTGAGAATTCTAAACCTTGTTTATGCAAGAAAGGCATTTGTTTAGAAAGAAGTAAGTCTAAATTTTCTTGCCCCTTTTTGAACTTTGTGACAGTGATTAATAAATCATTGCTCTTATTTTTTTAGTGAAGTAATGTTCTTTTTAAGATTTTTAATTTTGAAATTCATTTGATCAATGCTCATATTTAATTCAGTATTTTTGAGACTTAGTTGTTCATTCTCGTCCATGATTTTCTCTCCTTCAGTGACTAATGATTCATTTTCTTTTATTAAATCATCGATTTGTTCCTTTGATTTTACTTTTAAAGTTTTATATTTTTCATATAGCTCATTAAAGGCTTCCAATAGTTCATCAGTATTGATTTGCTCATTTTCCTCATCAATTGCCATAAAACACATATTTGCCTTTTCTCCATCGGATGACTCTTCATCAGATGATGAATTACTTTTATCCCATATAGCCAGAAGTGCTTTCCTTTTTAATTTCTATCCTTTTTAAATGTTTTACTCTTGAGTAGAGGATAATCTTTCTTGATGTGTCTGGATTTGTTGCATTTGAAACAAAGTGGCGTTTCAACATTATTTTTATTCTTTTGAAATTTCCCTCTTTTTATAAATCTTTTGAATTTTCTAGTTAATAAAGCTATATCTTGGTCTTCATCTTCATTCTCAGAATTTTCAGAATCTGTAGTGATTTTTAAGGCAATAATCTTTTTGATTGAGGTTTTCTCACTTTCTTTTTCCTTCATTTGAACTTCATAAGAAGTTAAATTTCTAATTAAATTTTCAAGTGAATATTTGGAGAGATCCTTTGCCTCTTTAATGACAGTGGTCTTTTTCTCCCATTCGAAGGTTAAAGATCTAAGGATTTTTCTAACAAGATCACTTTGGAGATAATTTCTATCAAGAGCTTGTGAAGAGTTGATTATGTCACTTAATCTTCTGAACTTTTTTCCAATTGATTTATTTTGTTTCATTTTAAATAATTCGTATTTATGTACAAATATATTTATTTTTGTCTCTTTAACTTGATTAGAGCCTTCATGTGTAACTTCTAAATCATGCCAAGGTTCATGTGAGTTTTACAATTTGATATTCTATTAAATTGCTCTTGACTAACAACACAAAACAATATATTCAACCCCTTAGCATCAAGTTGAACTAAAATTTTCTCTTCATTACTCCACTCTTTATATGATACTGATTTTTGAGTAAAACTATTAATAACTACATCCCATAATTTAAAATTAATTGATTTCAAATAAATCACTATTCTACATTTCCAATGACTATAATTCATGTCATCAGAGAAAGGAGGTCTATTAATACTCTGCTTTTTACAATATGATTATTATTGAATGATAATGATGAAGCCATTATCTTGTAGATAGTTAAATCTAAATTCTAGATAAACTAAACTCTAGTACGAATTGTTAGATCAAGAGACTTCTCTAGAGAGAGTGAACAGAGAAACTATGTATTTTTCAATTTTACTTTGTATTTTTCAATAGCATGTACGAGCATTAAATGAATTTGGAGTAACTAATTAAATACTCATAGAAAGGATGAAAGATAATGAAATACACAAGTGATTTATAATGGTTCAGCCAACCTCAGTCTAGTCCACTTCTCAAAATTCCCTTGATAGTTTCCTTAAAATTGATCAAAAACTTATTTGATGATGAATTCCTCGCCAATCCCACAACCAGTGGATCCTTCTCTCAATCAGTGAAGCTTGCATTTCTTTTACGAAATACTTCTTTACAACTCCCAATCAATAATTCAAGCTAGTGTGTGTATGAAAGATGAAGCACATTGTTTTGATTTCTAGGAGAACATAACTTGAAAACTATACTCAAATGGGAATTGGGCACTTTTAGCTAGAACTCTTGGAAAAGGATGTGAATTGAGCTTGGGATTTTTTTTCTGTGTCTTACAAGTGATTAGGGGTGCTCTATTTATAGAAATATTTGAATTAAAGTAAGTGTTAAGCTTCTTAATTTTTCTTTCCAACGGTTACTAACAGCTACTGATTCAACATATCGAAAATCACTAGTCGACCGAAAACATTTCAGTAGCCCACAACGTTCGATCATTTCGGCATTCTGAAATACTTCGATGTGCCGAACTGGGTCTTGGTTGTAAACACACGTTTGCACCCAGATTTCGGTATACCACCCTAATTCGGTACATCAAAAACAATTATGAACCTAAAATGATTTGACTAAAATTCTACTTAGGTTCAAAATATTTTCATGAAAGCCTAATTTCGGTATACCAAAAATGTTTCGTATTCCGAATGCACTCCTTAAGGATTTTAATTTCTAATGTCTTCTTACATGGTTCACAGGTGTGCATAATTTTCTAGGGTGTTGACCTAAAATGGGAGATTAGTACATGTCTTAGATATTACAAAGAAAATGAATTACATCATTGTTTACAAATAAACTTGATGACTTCTTGAATATTTTTTCAACTCTTCAGAGGATCATCACGTGTCATCTCTTTGGTTGCTTGCTTTCTCTTCAAGTATACCTTCATTGCACATTGTCTTTCTTGATTTCCAAACTGTACATATCTTAAGTAACAATGATTCATCTCTCTGATTGCTTGCTTTCTCTTCATGTATACCTTCATTGTACATTGTCTTCCTTGATTTTCAAACTGTTCATATTTTAAATAACAATTCAAAGTAATCGAATATATAATATCACTTTGTTATCATCAAAATAAAATGTATAATTGTACATTTTCAACACAATGTATAAGAAATAGCTTGAGAAGAAGAATTCGAATAACTTTGTATCTATTGCAAGTAATGAGTCAAATCTAGCCTCGATTCCTAGCTCTAGTTGGTGGATTGACTTAAGTGCAACTATGCACATTTCAATTACTTTGTAGGAATTTCTAATAAGGCAGACTACAATTGAGTGTAAAAGATTTGTCATCTTTGGAAATTGGATGTGTTCTCACATAAAGTCAGTGGAACAATATAAATCACCTTAGAATTTGAAGAAATGCTAATTTTAAGAGATTATTCTTATATTTCATCTTTTTAGAGAAACTTAATATCTATAGTAAAGTTAATTAAAGATAATTATAACATTTTGATTAATGCTTCAGGAATGTCTTTAATTAAGAAAATATTCCTATTTGTATAGTTATTATTGATGGATTATTTAAATTGAAAATCTCTCCTACTTCTGAATTTGTAGTATCTCTAGTATGTTTTAATAAAAGGAACAGAATAAGTAGCAATTCAAGTATCCTATGACATAAAAGGCTAAGACATACATCCCAAAAAAGAATGAATAAATTGGTGAAAGATGGTCTTTTAGGATCATTAGATTTCATTGATTTTGAAGCCTATGTTGATTGTATAAAGTCAAAAACAATCAACACATACAGGAAACATGCCACTAGATGATTGTGGACCATTTAACCCATGTTTTACAGGTCATAAATACTTTGTTATATTTATTGATGACTATTCTAGGTATATGTATTTTTATCTCCTTCATGAAAAATCTAAAATCTTTAAAGTTTTCAAGAATTTCAAATTAGAGGTAGAGAAACAATTAGGAAAACTAATCAAGTCAATCAGATTAGATAGAGGTGACGAGTATTATAGTAGATACATTGAGATAGAACAGACGGTAGGACCATTTGAACAGTTTCTTAAGGAAAATAGCATAGTACCTTAGTATACAATGCTAGGTAAACCCAACCTCAGAACACTTAAGGATATGGTCAAAGCTATGATGAGCTACTCGATTTTAGCCGTCTCAATGTGGGATAAAGCTTTAAAGATAATAGTGCATATTCTAAACAGAGTTTCTTCCAAATATTTAGAAAAAAACTCCCCACAAGTTATAGACAAATAAGAAACTTTCTTTAGGTTACATGTATGTTTAGGGATCACCAGTTGAAGCTAAAATATATAATCCATAGGAGAAGTCTCTAAATTTAAGAACAGTCAGTAGATACTTCATTGGTTATTCACAGAGGTCAAGATGTTATAGATTTACCTTCCGACACATACCATAAGGATTGTTGACATTGATAGAACAATTTTCTTAAAGGATGGTTGTATTAGTGAGAGCATCCTTAGGGTCTATGTATTTGAGGAGTCTTTGATGTCAAATTTTAATATATCACAAATGCACGACATACTATGTAGTATGTATATGATTGATAATTTTAATGTACCGTAAGTGCATGATGTTGTTGTAGCAAGCACCGGCAAGTATGGGTCGTATTCCACTGGGATTGTGTAATTTGAAAGAGAACTCTAAAGTACAATTTTAGTGATCTAAGAACTAATGGAAACGAACAAATGCACCAACAAAATATAACAAATTAGTACGCAAAAATCTTTAGAAGAAACAAAACAAGTGCACAAGCACAACTCTAGGGCGCATGTAGAATCACAAGAGAAGAACTTGGTAAATGTTCCTCTAAATGGAAAGTACATTTCCAGCCCCTAAATCACACCGTCATGGTGTTAAAATGCTACTAAAATCATGCATAAAATCTGGATTAACACGTTATCAAAACCTTGCAAACCAAATCAGGAAATAGAATCCAAATGTAATGAGATTTCCCAATCAACAGCGCCACATAATGGACGTCCAAACCACTCTTAAAAATTACAGAAAAGTTCCAGAAATTCACTCACACATCCACACGTCTAATCCACACTTCATCTCATCAAAAATTTCATCAAAACTTCGTTTAAACAACTGTAAACATAAACACATACAACAGTCCATGTCTTATGCATATATAAGCAATATCTAACATATATTGATTCAAAACACTTGCAAATCAAATTTATATTGAACTATCCACATCCAAACAAGATAAATATATGATTATTGATTCAAAAACACATCTGAAATGACTACAAAACTATGTTCTTGCTGCAGGAATTCATGGAAAACTAAACTGCAACTATTGAAAATAAAAGATAACACTGATTCAACCTTAATCCCACTTGGATTAGAGTGTTGCACCACAAACACCCTAAGAGAATGCCTTCTCCTTCAAGTTCCAGCCCGTCCTTGCTTGAATCCTTGAATCCCACGTCCACCAGCAACAGCCACGAACATGTTATGGCTTCCACAACAAGAACATGGAAGACTAAGAAGAGAGGACGCCAGATCTTGGACATTTGCAATGGCACTTGTCCTCCATTCCCCTTGAACACACTTGCTTCTTCTTTTCCAGTCACGTTCCTTGTTCCCTAGCCATCAAACCACGTGAGGAGAGCTTCACTTGCTGTCACCAAGGTCAGATCTTCAACGGTTTGAGGAGTTGAAGGTAGGAAGTGGAGAGGAGAGGGAAGGTGTGGTCGTAAGGGAGGAAGAAGATGTGGTCTCCAGGGCTACGTCCCTCCTTTTATTTGGAGTTTCTAGGGTTGCAAAATTTGGACCCTAGCCATTAAGTTTCTTTGGTCTAACTCCATATGTACCCCCTCCATCTACCCTCAAGTGGGATTCATCAAAAACCTTGGTTGCTTCTACAAATATTCCTTCCTTGTAGCACTTTTATCTATAAGCTCCTGAAAATGTTATTATCCTGAACGTCTTGTAAATTTTGCAAGAAATACCTTCATAGAAGCACCATTAGTCCATTAAAGCATAGATAAAAAATTACACATTTAAGTGTTAATCAAATCCCCTCATACATAAACTTTGCTAGTACCTTAGCAATGCTTAGGATGCTAAAATGTTAGAGAGCACATTAAGGAAAACCTGTTTGTTCAAACAAATAAAAACACAAATAAAAATAACAGAATCCTATCTCACTTTCGTAAGAATTATGATTGCACTTAGCACGTGCAACAAGTTGTTAAATCCTTAGTTAGGTCACCCTAGTGATTGAGTTGTGTCTTGGAAGGGTTTGCAGTAGACGTAGACACACCCACAACGTCCAACAAAATCGAAAACCAAAAGAAAACAAACTAGAGAAGCAAAACAAACATAACAAGAGCAAGAATACTTAAAGATGAGGTCCATAATCTTCTAAATTACAAGAAAGTTCTTTAAGATCTCTTCTAGTTTTCACTTTTTAGCTTCACCTCTAATTGAATTCCTCTTTCACTCCTTAGATAAGAAACTTAATCCTATTGTTCACACCATCCTTATAAATGTATGGTAGAATATACACCTAGTGTAAGTGAGTTCGGCCGTTACTAGAAAGTTCAAGTTTACTTTTCCACTTTTCATTTATTCTACCCAAAACAACCCCAAAGGTTTCTATCCTTGAGTAAACATTATCCCCTTTTTTCCTCAACCTTTGTTCTCCAACCACCTTTTTACGTGAATACCCTTTCTTGTCCGAGGAAGGGGCACCTGATTACTTAGTGATATTTAAACTCCAATTTTTGTTTTTATTTTTTTAATCTTTTTTCCTCTCTCTTTTTTCTTTTCTTCTTTTTTTCTTTCTTTCTTTCTTTTGAATAAGACAACCCCAATAGTAGCCCCTTGAGTCCATTGCCCTAACTTTCCTAAACAAAAAGCTTTGGGTTTCCTCTACTATTCCCAGTTAAGGCCTACGTGTAAGTGTGGTTAGATGTATAAACACCTGCAAATAGTCCAAACGATGCTATGTTTCTGTGATCATGTCGGTGGAACTCTACATGACTCCTCGGTATGTGGAAACATACGAAGAATCCCAATATGGTTATGGTAAAGTTACTGAATCCAAAGAAGAAGACTCGACTCAGAAACATCAATGAAGGATAAGAAAAAGGATAAGGAAAAGGAGTCGTCACTTAGTTTTTTAATGGAAAGACGGGGAAAACTTATAAATATAAAATAAACTCAGAGAAAATCAATGTAAAGAAACACGTGTGTGCTCCATGCCTAATAAATGAAGCTTGCAAGTTATTACGGGCCAGAAAAATGGTAAGGATTCATGTTACGCATGGGGAAGGTGTTAGGCACTCCCATATGCCTGAGAAATCGATCTTTCAAGGTTAACTATTTACTCATGATCTAGTGTGTGTATGCTTGTTTACTTCTTGTTAAAACAAATACAAAATAGGGAGAACCTGTTGGACAGCACCTATGTCTTCTCCTCAATCCTCATACATATCACTCTTTAAAATTTTAAAAAAAGGGACAACAAGAGTGAGTGGACGAACCTAGTTGGGGCAAATCGATGGAGGTTGGAGGCTTGATTTTTTAAAATTTTTTCTTGTTTTTTAATTAATTATAATTTTTTTATTTTTAAAAAATTACTACTTTTATAAAATTATAATATTAAATCTATCATCTATATTATTAAGTTAAATCTTTATTTTTTAATTAATTACTAAATAAATATAAAAATTCCTTAAATAAAAGAAATGGTTGACTTTAAAAGAAAAAAAAAATGAAAGAATGGATGACACATGCGTATTTATACTTTATATCGACACATGCATTAGTGTTTGGCTTTTTTACATACTTAAAGCCTTTAAATAGAAGATGAGAAGAGCCGTTGACTTAAAAAAAAAAAAGGGGAGAAATGAATGAAAGGTTCGAGACATATATGTATGCTTACAGAGAAAAAAGACGGAGAAGGGAGACGATTTGGAGACAATTGTTGGGACTTTTGCAGGCCGATGAAGCAGACAGCTGGAGCCTGAAAGTGGTGGACGGTACTATAGAAGCTGGATGGCGCAAGAGTCCTACAACAGGAGATGGTTGGACGACGTAGATGGCTGGATGGCAGATGACGGGCTGTTGGCGGAGATGAGTGGTCGACGCGAGGGCAAATGGCGTACAAGGAAAGATGGTACACTGATGATGTAACGAAGGAGAAGGGAAAGCGCAGGTGATGAGGTAACGAAGGAAATCAGTTCGTTTTAAAGGTAGAGCAGAGGATCACGGGTTGTGGAGAAGGTGCATCATCTGTGTCGGCTTGTGGGGAACGTATGTCGCTTGTGTCAAGCTGTGTAGTGTGTAAAAAAGCCAAACATCCATCGACACCCATCGATATTGTCGATATGCGTCGAAATATCCACGGAAATCAGGTATGTCACGACATACCTATATATTTCGTTTCTCTCTTTTCATGAACCGATACGTGTCAGCGAAATATCGCCAACACGGATCGACATTTGATTCTTTGCCTACAAGAAACTTAATAAACAAATAATCCAGAGATCCATACTAGAATCCATCTACTTTAATATTCCTCCTCAAGTTGGAATATATTAGTCTATCATGTTCAGCTTGTTACATAATGAATGAGTTATTGAAAACAACTACTTTGGTGAAAATGTCATGAAACAAAATCTTTTATACTCAGCCTGAGATATGGTGACTTTGTCATGCAAACAGTCGTATCTAATGATAGATAAGAAGAAGAAACAATATGCTGAGTCCATTGTAGCTTCCCAAATTTGTCCCAACACTTATTGGAAATGTGATTCGTACGTCGTGGTGATCACATTTTCTGTTGCCGCAATTGGAAGCATGGCCTCCCTTGAAGTCATGTTTGTGCCCATGGTCATGACCACGGTTATGTCCGAAGCTAACAAAAACAGGCGGGTCAATGTGCACCATGGGAGTACCAGTGGAGCTCCGTAATACGTTGGAAAAAGCAGTCGACAGAGAAGCATTACAAGAAAAATTAGATTTTGCGAGGATAACTAGCGATGACTTAACGAGGACATGTCCTCGTAATAATCTAACGAGGACATATAGCGGGGATTTTGCGAGGAAATGTCCTCGCAATACCATAGCGACTTTTTTGCGAGGACTTTTTTCTCGCAATGTCCTCGCTTGGAATTTAGCGACTACATAGCGAGGAAATATCCTCGTTAATGTCCTCGCTAATTCAGTTATAAAATACCTCGACGCAAGTCGTTCTGCCCCTTTCTTTCTTAACCTAAATTCTCGTCTGCGTCCTTTTCGGCCTCCTCCTCCGCCGCATCCTCGAGGGTGCTCCTCCGCATCCTCGACGGTGTCACTTGACCTCCTCTGCATCCTCGACGGTGCTCCTTCATAGCACCTCCTCCTCCTCCTCCTCCTCCTCCTCCCGCCTGTCGACGGAGTGAGCCTCTCCCCATCGACGTGCTCCGACGTTCTACACCTCCTCCCGCCTGTCGCCGAAGCGAGTCTCCCCCCATCGCAGCACCTGTTAGTTGGATTTCTTCTTTATGCTCTACTTCCCCTGTTTTTTGGATCTCGCGGAGTGTGTGTGTATCTCGTGCAGGAGTAGGTCATGGACTATAGATCCTCAATCACACTGTAAACTGCTTTCTTTACCATAAAATCCTTCCAAATAAATTAAGGAGGTACATTTCCTTGTAGGTAATTGATACTGTAAGAGCTACAATGGTTTAACTTGGACATCGAAATTATTGAAGGAGAACAATTTTGATAAATGCATTGTTATTGGGATTGTCTTTTCTACAATTGTTTGATCTTGTGTCGTTAGATCTAATGTTATTTGGTATTTTGATGTTTATTGGTTTTGTACCATTTTCAGGGAAAAGGGGAACTGAACTAGCAGAAACCATTTATTCCATGCTTCGATTATAAATGTCTAGGCTAAGCCGTGGCACTATCTACCTATACTACCATTTATTCCATGCAAAGGGTCATTTACTAACCCCTTACTGTGGTTTGTCCTGATATTCGTAAGCTTTGCCCAGAATCTGTTCACACATGACTTCTAGAACTGGGACAAACATTAAAGATTTATTTATAAGTAGATTTTCCAAGATGTTATGTGACATGATTACTTTATATTTCTCTTTCATAAGTCTGGACTTTATTTTTTGGTAGTTCGCGTAGAACACTTGAATTTCCCCGCATCGTGCTATTCTACAGTATCGATTTTTTTTTTCAGATTTGTTCTATAGTTTTTCTCTTTACTATTACTGTAGCCCTTTTTATCTACTTTATTAATATACACTCAATGGCACTTCCGCACGTCTATCAAGTGGGTCTATGCCTTTATGGCGATCATTGGGCATTTTCATCTTGTGATAATGCAAATGTCTATTTTCCTCTCTGTTTTAGGTTTTCCTCCTCCAGTGTTATAATGTTGAAATGGTCTGTTGTGTCATTAGCTTCTGTTTCTAATCTATTACAAAAGTTCTCTTAGATTTTTTCTGGTAACGCATATGGGCAAAGTTCTCTAAGGTTAATAATCACATGTTGGGTGAAATATTGCCCACCCTTCTATGTAAAATACTGGTTCTATGAGATACTATTTCCTTAGGTTTTTGCTATTGATATTTGATCTTACCAGTTTCCACATTTATAACTGTATCAGTTGTATCCTGTTTCTGAATTATTATTTTCTTCTATAATTACAATTTAATGCACATAGTGACAGCTATGAGCTAACTCCATTGAAATGTGTGAATGCACCTGAAACTGAAAGGTGTAGGTGTGTAGCAGATTTCTAGAAAACATTGTAGAATCCCTTGTTGACATCACATTGATAATGTGACAGAAAAAAGAAAAGGGAAGAGTCTGTTTTGTTTATTCACAGAAGTAGAGATAACAGTTACAGAATTCAATGCCTGTGCCTTGTTGTGTGAATGCATTCCAGTTCTTGAATCTGATGGGGGAATGTGGCATGGAAATTAAAGTTTCAGCAATATAAGCTGTTGTTTTCAAGTGCTCTTGTTCTTGGGATGGAGATGGATGAGAAGAGGTAGATATTTTGTCGGCAATAAAGACAAACAGAAACCAACATTGCTAGTGGAGTGTGAAGAAGAGATAAAATAGTTTTCTTGTGTCAGAGATCTCACAGAAAATGGAAGACTCATCCATAAAAAAACAAAAGATAATCACAGAAGAACTCAAAAATAAAAAAAGGAAAGTATGGCGTCGCCCGGACTCATCCAAGGCTATTTTGAGATGTCTGTTTCAGTTTTTTAAGATGTAAATTTTTCCAGTGTGTAATGGAGAAGGAGAGAGACTGAGAAACACCTTTTGTTGTTTCTTATCTGAAATGCAGTACAATGATTGAAGGGAAGGTGTAGCTTTCGCAAGAATCATATTAATTGTAAACTTCATTGGAATCTAATAATTAAAAGTTGAAAACAAAATTTTGAGCAAGTATTTGTAAGCATCCAAAATTAAAAGTAAAATTTTAAACAAGGATAGTCCATGTGGTGTATCTGATAATACAGATACATGGGAGTCCTAGAAATACCTGTACTTTTAGCTCAAAGGACAATTTTTTTGATCCTATAACTACCATCAAAGGGTTATGCTCAAGATGTGTCGATTTTGACAATCAATTTGAAACTGGGTGCCAAGTTTGCATCTTCTCCAATAGAGCAGCCATGTCAACTTGCTAGTGAACATTTTACCATTGTTAAACCAAAATGCTCACATTTTGTCACTCTTTCAATTTGATTTCTGTTTCAATTTCAAGTTGTGACATCTTATCATTTCTTTCTTTTGTAGAG
>JAMKQA010005234.1:0-12782 GCA_024699735.1 Posidonia australis
CAAACAGGAAGACGTTTCAGGCTTGCCTCAGTACTAACTGCCCCTAGTCCTAGATTCCTGCCACTTGCCTTTAAGTGTATTGTGCAGGGTGTGAGGAAAGGGTTAGTGTCCTATCTTGAGACTTAGGCTAGAAATTCGAAGTTCTAAACCCCCTGGCCTAAATTCAAATCCTACTGTGCTTTTGATTTTCCCTTTTTTTTGTTTTGACTCTAGATAGCTTCTTTGTTGCCGTCTCTTCACTCATTTCCTTTTGCTTTTGGATAGCTTCTTTGTTGCCTTCTTTTCCCTTCTCTCTTTCTTTTCATCAATGGACAACTTCTTTGCTGCTTTTTTTATTTATTTTTTCCCTTTCATTTCTTTTCTTTCAGCAAGTGCCTAACCATCACTACTCAATTGAGGTTTATGATATTTATTATTGATGGATCGAAGCACTTCTTCTTTTGGTGCACTCCCCTCTTTTAGCGCTTCTAGGCTTGGCCTTGGACATCTACCCAATCACCACTTACTAAGATTTACGTTAGGATACCGTGTCCAACTCGGGGATGTGTATGGACTTATTATTCATGAACCAAAAGGGGAACTCTTGAAGACTTGCCTCCATCTCAATGTCAGACCCTTGATCCCCATTTCCTACGATGTGTTCGGGAGTTGAGGCTAAGGACAAGATTCCTAAGTCTTGTGAGGTAGCTAGTTCACAAGCTCAGGTAGTCTATAGGTTTAGTATGTGTGTCAAGGGTAGCCCAAATAGGTAGTCTATAGCTGGTTCGCCTAGTGCCATCCTCACTGGCCAACCAATAGGTGTTGCCTAAATATGTCTCAATCACTAAGTATGGTCCATCCCAGTTTGGTCTCAATTTCCCATTCTTGTGCGGTAGGACTTCCTTCTCATTAAGTTTTTACTTTACTCTTTTTTTAAGGATATTTTCTTTATGTATTTTCCACAAACAAAACAAAACAAAGGAAAAGAAAAGAAAAGTTTATTTACAATAGTTAGGGGGCTGCCCCTAGTGTAGCCTTCATCTGTAGAGGCTTCTTTCCTCCATGGTTGATTGGTGATGAATTCAGCCTAGAGTATCTTGCTCCTAGCTTCCTAACCAGTGTCAAATGCATAATATGTACCTTGCCCTGAAAGACGAGGGCAACCTGATGGATGCACATGATATTCTGCCCCTTTTATCACAAGCCACATTAGTTGAAGTATTTTTTTGAACTTTGGCTTGCGAGCATGGTTGACTTTGTTGATGCACGAAATTTGTTTCTTTGGTATATGCTTGACAAACTTTTGGAGGCAACAATTCACTATAGAGATAAACCTTTCACTACTTGATGTATCAAGAGGCCTAGGTGGATGGGGGAACAGTTCTTTGATGCAAGAAAGTGCAACAAACATATTTTCTGTCACTAGCTCAGCTAGGTCAACAACATTTGGGTCGAACAGTATAGATATCAACTCTTGTTTTAGCACAGGTGCTAGCTTTAGCATTAGCACGGACTCTTGCACGGGCATTAGCATTGGCATGGACTCTGGCATGGGCATTGACATTGACTCTAGCTCAGGTGTAGGCTCTAGCATCGACACTGGCTCTGGCACGGGCATTGCCATTGCTTCTTACTCTAGCTCAGGTGTAGGCTCGGGCCCTTGCACAAGCATTGGCATTGGTTCTTACTCTAGCTAGAGTGTAGGCTTTGGCGTTTGCTCGAGCTCTTGCATGGGCTTTGATGTTGGTTTGTCTTTCTTGAAAAATGTCCTGACTTCCTTGCACAAGTGAAATCCTAACCTCCTCCTTATGCTTGCTTGAGTGTGCTGGAAGTTGCTATCTCAATGTTGGTTGAGCTTGTTGTATTCTTAGCATCTATGCAGTCATTGGCTCTTGGTGCTGCGCTGGCTAGATCAGAGCTTGCCATTGATAAGGGATGGGCTGTGATTGCCTCCATGGTTGCCTCTTATTACCATGATGGTGGATGCCCCTACATCCTTGAATTCAATTGATAGTGATTTGATTGATGTCATCGATGTCATTCTCAAACAGTTGTGGTTCTTCGATCTCGAATTCATGGATATTCTTCTTGACTAATGTTGCTACCTCATATAATGCTAAAATGGACGGGTAGTAGGCACTAACAAGTCCTTTCTTCATTAGTCTTGTGGTATTTGCTATTAACTTTCGGACCATTTGTCTCTCAAGGATTATTAAGCCAAACCTAGAGGCCATGTCTCCCCACCAGTTAGCATAAGTGAACTAGTCTTCATCGGGCTTCATCATTTCCTTCGTCAAATCAAGGAAAGTTGATTTTGGGTCAATATTATGCTAATATTTGAATAGGAATCTTTCTTGAATTCACTCAAAGCTACTCAATTCTTCCTTGCTTAGTGACATGAACCACTCCATGGGCTCCACTTCAAGAGAATAGAAGAATAGGTGGATAAGGAGTCCCAAGTTATGGCAATAAGGTGTGGCCTCCATTTGGAACCTCACATGGTGGCTATAAGGATTCGTGGCTCCATTGAATTTCGGCATTTTTGGGGACTTGAACCCTGAAGGTAGTCGAACAGGAGGAAGCTTGCTCATATCGAGGGAAGACGAAGCTTGAGTGTGTGCTCCTAGTGCACTAAGCATCTTCTTCATTTCTACTAAGCTATTGAGCCCGCCTTGAGCTTGAGAAGTTGAAGCTTGATTGGCATATGATTGAAAAGGAACTTGATGATAAAAATTCCAATGTGGCTAACTAGAGAAAACTGGATTGACTCTTTCTCTATACTCGTCATGTGGTTGTTACTGTGGTTGCTCAAAGAACAAAGGGTTGGCCTTTTTTCGTATTCCTCCATTCGGGTTATTTCTCTACCCCTGGTGTTTGATGTCCAGTAGTGCATTTCTGAGCTGTCCCTGGTATAGACCTTCAGGGATGTGGTTTGCAATAGACCTTCGTAGTCCTTCACTAAGGAGGTGTTGATCTTGGTGGAGATTATTATTTTGTTAATTTAACATCCCCGATGGGCTGGGGTGGTTGATGTCACTGTAAAGAAAGCGACACAAGGCTTGATATTGGATCAAGTCGGAATCCATTTCTTCTCCGGTGGTTGGATGGAATATCCTCATGGCAGACTCCTCCTCAATGACTTCTGTTATGCTCAAGGTGTCCCACCTCAAATTCAAACATGCATTTTAGATCCTAATCTGGCTTAAGTTACTAAAAGTTGTAAGATGCTGTAGAATACGCATCTAATGTAAGACACAGCAATGGTAGCATTTAACGATTCTACCTTGAATTCTTTAACAATAAGTTGCCTTATGCACACGTCATCGAATATTTTTCTTTTACACAGTTACCATAGGCTTTTAGCACACCATCCTTGCTTTTCAACGAATCAAACCATTTGACCTTGGCTAAACTGAATTGGTCAGAAATCTGGTGTGTGGAACGCTTGAAGAGGGCGTTCAATGTAAGATGCTATAAAAACAAGCATTCAACATAAGATGCTAAACAATTAAACATTCAACGTAAGACGCTAGAAAAGCATTGTTCAATAGTCCAAGCTTTTATTTTCTCTTTTTTTTCCTTTTTTCTTTCTTTTCTTTTTTTCCACTTTTCTCTTTTTTTCTCTCTCTTTTTCCTCTCTCTCTTTTTTTTTCTAGAAAATATTACAAAGATTACAAGGAGTTACAAAGGATTACAAAGGAGCTTGTTGGCTAATACAAGTCTCTTAAAGGAAACTCAAACTGCAATTGGTCTGTTTAAATTCTCTAATCAAATGTTGTCCCAATGACACTTATCATTCACCATAAAACATCCAGAAATCATAAGAAAAAACAACCAAAGTGTTGAACGCTGCTTTTGAAGCGTCTAACCTAAGATGCTAATAAATCGACGTTCAACATGCTTCTTCCAGGCAACTGCACGTAAAAACTTTCATGCAACGATTAAGGGTTTAATTTTATGGTTTTCTCTTTGATTTAGTGTTTTAGCACCTGTATGACTCTTAGGGTGCCTAGGTTTGGGTATGGCCTCCTTCAGGGGTTGTCATGGCTCCTCACTTAATAGGATAAAAATCCTCTTCTTGGGTACTGCCCCCTACCTCAACTCCTAAGGGTCTTTGGGGGAACCTGAGCACACTTAGATCCCTACCCACTAAGGTAGAGCCCAGTGTACTTAAGATTGATCGGGTCTCTCGCGTATGCAAACATGCAATCCACATCAAACCATAGAAGGGGAGGAAGAATACAATTCTTAGCTTGGGATTCTAATTAACTTTCACAAGAGTCAAGGGAGAAGATGTGACTCTTGTGTAAGATAATGACAACTCAAACACTTCTCTCGAGCCTTTCCCAACAGAGGAGTTCCAAACTCGAGTATTTATTTACATAACCCAAGAAAAGACACAATCAAATTAGTTCCCAATAAGGGCCATGCAAGTCAAAGAGAAAACTTCGATTTTTATTTGGATATTTGAAAAGCACCAAAAACTAAGGCTCCAGTCCCTACGACAAAGCCAAACACCTCATAACTTGGTACTTTGGACTAATTATAAAAACAAAACAAAGAATAATTTTGAAAACATAACTGAATTCTGTTCAGATGTGTGAGACTTTGAAACTATTGCGTCTTACATAAGATGCTAGTAGCTGTGCGTATAACACACTGACAAGGAATTTTCCAAAAAACTTTCTCTTTTATTCAACTGCCTCTACTCCCGAAAATCAAAATCAAATAAGAGGTCGTTGCATGCATTTAAGCATAAAAGAAAACCAATAAATCAAGAGATCGTGCTGCCTTACAACACTATGAGGAATTTCACCATGACTCTTAAAAATCTATGAACATTTAAAAAAAATAAAAGATGCTAGGAAAGGAAAATAGAAGAAAAGGATGCTCACCTTAGCACGGGGGCACTTTTAACCGATCAACCGTGATCGTCAAATTAAGGATATGGGATTTTGGAGGAAGTGATTTAAGTGTACGTTTTGTAGCCGTTAGTCACTTCGCTTTTGTCTCTTTTGTTATTTTCGACTCCTTCACTCCACGAATGATGGAATCGATGTGATTGCCACTCTTGGTTCGCTTTTGCTAACCCTCAAGATGCTTAGGAGATGTGGATGCTATGGGTTCAGCTACCTTAGGACAACGCCAGAACTGCCGAAGGGTTCCTATGTTGGTGAGCATCTTCTTCTTCTTTTTCTTGCAAAACAATATAAAAAAATGCGGATTAATAATGTGTAGTAAGCAATTCAACAAAATAAATTACGAAAGTAAAATAAGAGAAGAATACTTACCTGAGGGGTTTTATTCTCCTAGTTGCAACGAAATGTATGCCTAGCTACAACATGCAATAAAATGAAATGCGAGATGCAAAAATTTTGAAAGAAAAACCCCGTTTTATGTGTGAAATGCAAGATGATAACGCAGCATGGCCAAAGCTAACAGAAGATTTATGTTCAAAATCTCTCTACTCTCTTTCTCAAAATAATTTCCTCCACTTTTGGATAATGCCTAGATGATTGTGGGTTATCTCTTCCTTGAGTCTCAGTCTCCTTCCAAAGGTTAAGGGTGCCTCTCTATTTATAGAGGCATGGAAGGATTTGAAAAGGCAAAAATATCCAAAATTGGTAAGATTATATAGCTGCAATAAAAAATTTCCTAAGCAGAGGTGTTGAACACCCAAATCTGGGTGTTCTATGTTAAATGCCCAATATGGGGCATTCAACACACCCAGGAGCCAGTTGTGACAGATAAGGAATATTCCCTCAGTTAAATGGGCAACAAATGCTAATTGACGTTAAGCACGATTAGAGGAATTTTCCAAAAAAAGAAACATTTTGAATTAAAAAATTGTCAAAGGAGAAAAGTGGTTGATGTGGCACTGCTGAATTGTCAAGTGTAAGACACAGCATAACTAGCATTTAATGTTAGACGCCTAGATCTCAGTGTTCAACACAATTATTCTAGAAACTTGCCATATTTGGATGCCAATTTAAATGTGGTCAAATAGGTGGTTTAATGAGGCAATAAAGACTCCTAAACATGGAAAAAAGACTCGTTTGAAAATACAAGAGATTTATCTTGGGTTCAAAAATGGAAACTCTGTTCGAAATGGCAGGGAACAGAATTAGGGACGCTAAACGCTTGGGATCCAACGTATAACGTTAAACGCTTAAAATCATTCGTATGACATTAAACATTGTCAACATATAACATTGTACGCTAGATATGTTGCATTCAACAATCTGGATTTGCAAATGGGCTTATGGAGAGTATTTAGGCTGAGCAAGCTGCTAAAGATGAATGTAGCATACTATGATGTAATGGAACTTATTAAAGGAGTGCCAAATTGGGATATATACAATCACCAAAACACGGGCCATACTAGCCAAAAACACAACCACACTGAATCATGTTGCTTGGCACCAGGACACTAACTTTGGCCACAAGCAACCACCGAGGTGCACTGCACTACCACTGACCCACCACCCTACGAGGAGCGATTCCGTCTCAAAGCCCTCCCACCTAGAGAACCCTCACAAAGTCAACCCGACTAGGGAAGGTTGTCCTCTCATTCAGGATGCTACTAGCAATGGGGCACATGCAATACCCACCCTGGCCAACACCATAGGGTCAACCTTAGTGGCGTCTTCTACACGATACCTAGACAGTGGGAGTGCCATATCTCCACACCTGGCTGTACCTCGAGCCTCAGTGTCCGATGACAACTGAAGTATCATACCTCTAGGTCCAAACAGCACCCCAACCCGCAGACCACAACCTTGACCTCGTGGACGACAATCAGGGAGTCTCATACCTCCAAGACCCAACAAACACTTGCCTATAGTATCTTAGTCTCTGACCTCAACTTGGGTAACATGCTTGACCACTCGAGAATGTCGTCACATTCCCTAGTCCAAGTAGCATGGCCCATGGTATCTTGGCTCACACACAGAAAACACGAAAATCCTTACCAAACTGGGCTATATCTCTTGAAAAACCATTTTTAAAACCATTTTATATCCTTTTAAAAATCCACAAAATTAGCATACCAAGTGTCTATAATAGACTACCACTGATGGCCCATAAAACCCTCTTTTATAGTCAACTCCTGGGAAAAAGCCACGAAGCATCACTTTTAAAACACCACTTGGGCTTGATTCGATGTGCGAAAATGGGTCGATCAACCGAACTAAGCTCAGGACACCAAAAACGGCCGGCAGAAAAGCCACCCAGATGCCCGAAAATCCTTGGTTTGGTGACCCAAAAACAAATGATCGACCAAAATGAGTGCACAATCAACATCCAAGACTCCCAGAACAGCAGACCAAATAAATTTGGTCAACTGATCCAGAGGTCAACGAAACAAATCTAAAGCAAACACAGCATATCGATCAAAAACGACATACCGATTTTTGCGATTTTAGGAAAATGGCCTGAGCCCTAGCCCTCTTGATTGCCCAAATGGGAGTGAGGGGCGAACCTACCAAATGAAATTCATAATTCACGAATGAAACACGAGACGTAGATGTGTGAGTCTACTCCAAAACCACACAAACAAAACCACGATCCATGCAGTATAGCTCAAGAAACAAATTCATAAAGCCATAAGGGTCAAAAATGACCCAAACACACCAACCACAATAAATGGCCATTAATGACTCAATAAATCACCATAAATTCTCAATAAATTTGAAAAACATAAATTTACCTAGGTTTCATGCATTCCTAGGATTTTCTACCAATTTCATGCATTTCTATACAAAATGTGAGGTGTGTACCTCACGACGACTGCTGGTAATCCTCTAGCCAACCACACACTCTCCGATGATCCTGACCTCAACCTCGAGCTCACTTGACGCCAAGGAAGAAGTCTAGAGCCCCTCATGCTGACCGAACACCATAGCACCACCTTCGCCTCTCTGTCTCACTCTTGTCTCTGTCTCTCTCACTCGTGCATAAAGGTGGAAGAAGAAGAAGAAGAAGAAGGAGAGAATGGGGGTGGAGGAAGAAAGAAGGGGAAAGAAGGAGAAGGAGGAGGGGAAGTGTGGAGGAGAAGGGTGAGGACAGAGAAGACATGTGCACGGGGGAGAAGGAAAAGAGGAGGAGCAGCGGAGAAGGAAGAGGAAGATGGTGTGGCAAGAAAGAAGACTCGGCCCATCCCTCTCTCTTATATGCTTGGGAAGGGTTAGATACATGTATGCATGGTGACCAATCAATGCATGCTCCTCTACACATCCACCAACTGCACACAGCATAGGTACAACAAAAATTCTTCACCCGCACACCCACACACACAGAGGAACAAGAGAATGGTGCATCCACTAAAGGACAAGGCATAAAACAGGCCAAATAATGGGACTCAAGCACAAAACCACAAAATTACTTAAATGGTCTTGCACCAATAACACCTGTCCATTATAAAATTCATTAAAATGTATATTTACATTCAAATGAATTTTTGGGTGTTAAAGGTTGGCTTTTGGTGAGCACTAGTTGGCTACTCTCGGCAAGGATTGACAACCTCGTCATGGACGAGGTGGAGCAAGTTGAATAGACAGTCTGGTTGCATGGGAGATGTGGCTTACTCTTGATGAATGGCTGAGATTGATTAGCAAGGGATCAGATTGGGATTCAAATGTGGAAGAGGGGTATGATGTTCCAAGAATGTCAAGATACATGCTCAAATCCATGAGAGCTAATAAGAAGCAAGGAATCGATGGTCCAAATGCGAATGGACCAATCAATCCTTAAGTTGCTGCTACTGACCCAAGGCAACCGCAACGGTGACAAGTAGTAGTAATTCGTGAGGCAAATCTGCGGTAGATAGTTGTGCAAGGGACACACAATGATCTTACTACTTGGCTTGCTGCATGGATTTTAGGCCTATTCCCTACATGCTTGACCATAAAAAGGGCTTGGGTGACTAGGGTTGGTGGTTTTGGAATGTTGGGTTGGCTTTGGTTCTGGGGAATGCCTCATCACAACCGGACCAATTTCTTCCAAAGGAGTCCATCAACAAGTAGCTACAAAATCGAGGTGTCTACACCTAGGCCCAATCCTTGATGAACCACATCTCCTGCTTACTTTCCCAAAGCTCCTCTACGAAGAGATGCAGTTTACCCACACACTCGAACCAATAGAGGTACTCCTCATAACTAAATGTGTGGAGGGTAAACCTGCTCCGATAAGCCAGGGCAATAGCAGTAACAATCTGTGCTGCCACACAAGATGTAGCATGGGACCACATGTCCACCGAAGGAGGGGCAAAAATGCAGAACTCGTTCGTGAATTGATGGTTGTGGATGTGGAAATGGGGGTGTTGTAGAATCAGCATCGTGTCCACTCACTTCAATGATCCTTTGTGATTGCTACTTGCTGATTCGCTCTCGTAGGTCGTAACCAAGCCAGTGGAACCATACACGACTCCTTGGTGCACAAAAACACACGAGGAATCCCGATATGGTCACGGCAAAGATGGTGAATCCGAGAAAGGAGACTCGACTCGGAAATGTCAAAGAAATATATGGAAAGGATACGGAAAAGGAGTTGCTACGTAGTCTTTTAATAAAAACACGAGAAAAACCAAACACAAAGAAAACCCGAAGAGATCAATGTAAAGAAACACATGTATGCTTCGTGCCAAATGAATGAAGTGCGTAAATCAATGCGGGCTAGAGAAAGGGTAAGGATTCTTGTTACGCATGGGGAAGCTGTTAGGCACCCCCATGCGCCCGAAGAAATCGATCTTTCAAGGTTAACCGCTTGCTCATGATATAGTGTGTGTATATTTGTCTACTTCTAATGCAAATGCCTAAGATGAATGCGAAAACATAACAAATCTCCAAGAAACACTGAAAAAAAGAGAAATGATAAGGAAAATAATCTGAGGAACAATGTAGGCATTGAAAATGCCGCTTTACTGTACATCCTTGGGCGATGAGGAAAATCATGTAAAAATAAGAAATGTTCGGGAAGCGCTACTCAAAATAGTGGAAACTAGTATCTTGAGAAAATTAAAAGGAGAAAATAATCCACATTAAGATTCATGTCAGTATTATCAAGCCTGTTAATATAAGTCCTTGGGCGATAAAGAAAATCAAGTAAATTGGACTCACCCGAAGAGAAAACGGTCACAAAACAGTGGGAAAGTGAAAATAAAAAAAAAAGAAACAATCCCAGTTGGGTCGATGTAGGCATTTATATGCCGATTAATGTATGTCATCGGGCGATATGAAAACCAATTCAAGATATAATTGTAAAACTCAGAATAAGATACGATATGCATGAGAATATATGTGAAAATATACATGAGATGTATAGATGACATATATGAATGTGCATGAGATTATGTACGAAATAAATGCATGCATGCGATCACATGCGGACAGTGATGAATGCAAGATGTGAAATGTCAATGCCTACCTATCTTTGGTGAGCTTCGCTTTGGTGACTCACCTTCAAGATTCATCGACTGAGCTCGCTTCCCAGGTCCGTCATCGTAGTCGCTTGACCAGCCTACAAAACAAACTTACGGACCTCTCTCCTTCTCAAACTATCTTAATGCAAGCCTAACCTATGTTGATTCCATGATTTCACATGGAGGCCAAATGAATGAAGATAGGGATGAGGTCATAAGAGAAAAAAAGATGGGCTGCTCTCCTCCTTTGTCAACGTATACTCTCCTCTCTCTCTCTCTCACTCCCTTCGACTGCATGACCATGCCACACGTGGAATAAGAAGGTGACGGCCATTGCTGGGAACTCACAGCGAGGGGAGGTGACTAGAGGGAGCGTCGTATGAGCTACATGGGTGTCGGGGTGAATGGAGGGAGCGGTCGCTGGTTGCTGGCTGAGAAGAACCAGCAGGACAGCGGCCAGAGGGAGAACGGAGACGGTGATGGGTTCCGGTTGGAAGGAAGAAGAAAATGGATGTTTAAAGGAGAAGAAGAGGACTAAGGGAGAAGAAGAAGACCGGGGGAGATCACTGAGCCTTTCGTGCTCTCTCTCTCTCTTCCTTCCACTGCATGGCCCGACACGAAGAGGACGATCGCCAGTGCACTTCCGACGAGAAACTTGCAGCGTGCGCCCTGTCCATGCTCATCTCCACTCTCCACTCGGCTACGCGGACTCAGGGATGAAGAGGGAGGAAGAACCAACGCATGCATGCAAGGAAAAAGGTGAGAATGCCTACCTGAGCCCGACGTCTTCTCTGGCGATGGTGTCTCTTCCGGCTCCAGCTCGGCGACGCTAGAGGCATCTGGCTGAGCAACTGGAGGTCGCGGGGAGCGAGGAAGATGGTGAGTGGAGGCTCGGAGGTCTGAGGGTTAAGTCTTACGTGCATCCCAATCCTATCTCCCACAGCATGGGCAGTCGCGACGGAGAACACAGCCTGGAGGCGATGAAGGAAGGCTGCCGGTGCGTCTTCTCCTCGTGCACACCTTCCACACCTCTCGACTGTGCAGGCTCACGGAAGAAGAGAGGACCGAACCGATGCAAGAAGAAAACACTGACACATACATGCAAATGGGATTGGGAGCTCACCTGTGTCGCGTGGGTTCGTGGGAGGACATCGTCGACTGAAGGCCGGTAGTAATGGTCTCCCCACTACTTGAGCTTCCTTCACATCTCGCCTCTTCTCTTCCAGCTGGCAAGGGGAACTGGGCTTCGCAAGCTCGGGCATGCATCGGAGTCACCAGCTCTTCTTCTCCGGCTGGAA
The DNA here is from genome assembly GCA_024699735.1 of Posidonia australis. Classification (NCBI taxonomy): domain Eukaryota; kingdom Viridiplantae; phylum Streptophyta; class Magnoliopsida; order Alismatales; family Posidoniaceae; genus Posidonia; species Posidonia australis. The sequence goes on from JAMKQA010005234.1 coordinate 11,695, forward strand.
ATCCTCTCCTTCGAACTTCATGGCCGACGGGTGTCGTGGTCGGAAGTGGCTGCTGGTGACTCAGATGAACTAAAGGAAGGGGGGCTAGAGAGAGCGGTGGCTGGCTTGATGGCAGGTGAGGTGTTGAAGAGATGGAGGGCTTGAAAATGAGATTCCTCCGGAGAGTGAGTGGGACATGTTGCTGTGCCTCTCTTTGTTGCCCTCCTTCCAACGAGCAGAAGAGAAGGAGAGAGAGAGAGAGCCCCTAGAAAATAGTAGTGAATTACCTCTCCACATGCATGCCTTCACCTCTCCTTATCTAGGTAGGAGCTCAGCCCGTAACAACCTCTCCAAGACACCACTAACAACCCTAATAAATCACCTTCCTAACGACCTATCCTAACAACCCACTAACAAATGCACTAACAAATCTTAACAACCCCATAACAAACCTAACAATCTAACCACCTAATAACAAACTAACAACCTTCTAACTAATTCACTAACAAACTCTAACAACCCTATAACAAACCCAAGAATGTTTGATAAAGTAGGCTTAAATGGACTTTGGTGGACTTGCTTGGGTTTAAGGTGCAATTAAACTTTAGGTTATTAGCTTAGTTTGTTGGATTTACATGGATTTGATTAGGTTTGAGATATAACTAGGATTTAGGATATTGTTTAGTGTATTGATTGTCCACTAGGGTTTTTAGATTGAAACAAAGATTTGAGCTAGTTTTGTAGATAGGATTAGGTTAAGATGTCAAGTTGGCTTTGGTGACAATGATTAAGAGCTCAGCAACCAAAATTCCACTCCTCAGAAGACTACCTACAATCTTGCAAAACTAGGGTGTCTACACCAGTCTTCAAGGTACTTTGCAAGAGTGTGGTGGTTGTGATAATGTGGGTTCTTGGTTCACTAGACCGGCAGCAAGATGCTACCTAATGACATCCTCGTGCTCATGCTGTATCCTTCCCTTCAAAACAGATAAGAAAAACAAATAAGAGAAAATGGATTAAACTAGGTGTAGTAAACAAATAACAAAAGAAAAACTTAAACAAAAGAAAAACTAAATACTAACCGGGGAGTGGTTCCCTGCATGCATATG
>JAMKQA010005236.1:0-10302 GCA_024699735.1 Posidonia australis
TTGAGATTTAATCAATTAATTTGAGATTAGTGTTTTGAGTTTTAAATAAAGTTTATTTAAGGATTTTTTATTAATTAGGATTTTCACTTATTTATTTGTATTTTTTTAAATGATTTAATTTGAGTTAAGACTTGAATTAGGGTTTTTGTCTTTTTTAATGGATTTTAATTGGATTAAGTGGGTTTTAGGGTTTTATTTGTTTGATTAATTAGCTTTCCAGTGGATTTAATTTTATTTGTTTAGTTTTAAGTCTAATTGGGTCAGAGTGGGCCAATGTGGGTCTAATTGGGCTTAATGGGCTTGCGCGGGCCTAATGGGCTTGTGTGGGCTTATGCGGGCCTAAGTAGGCTAGGATTTTGGTGGTTGTAACCAGAGCATCAACCGGAGTAGCCTGCTGCCAAGTGACTTCAAAATCGGGGTGTCTACAGCCCCCAAGAGGACTTCACTTGCACTAGGGACACACATTTGACCTCAGGTTCTTCATACATGCATGAAATGTGTTTTCCCATGTGTTTTCTCGACGATTTGAGCTTCCAGACGCTGGCTTTCCTTGGATTTGGATTTTTTGCATAAAACCCCCTTGCATTCTTCTAATTTGCACGCACTTGCATTTTACATATTTTTCACATCTTTTTGCACGATTTTCTTCCGACTTTTCTTCTCTGCTCAGTGCACGCTTCTTAGCTATGCTCCGAGCTTAGTTTTCTCTGCGTTTTCCTCGATTTTCCATAATTTTCACGGTTTTCCATCGCCCACGGGCGTACAGCAAAGTGGCATTATCCATGCCTACATTTGACCCATGGAATAACTTTTTTCCCCTTTGACTTCGATTTGGCATGATTTTAGTCATTTTCATACATAAGCATATAGAATAAGCAAGCACGCATTTAGCAGACCATTGACAGTAGGAAGCCTAGAAAGACGGAGTTTTCTCGGGCGCATGGGGGTGCCTAACCCCTTCCCCATGCGTAACCAGAATCCTTACCCTTTCTCTGGCTCGCATTCACCCTGCATTATCCATTTTGCACGGAACACGCATTCATTGAGCATATTGTCTCACCTCTTGATTTTCTTGAGGTTCTTCTTGGTTTTCCTTGTCTTTCCATTAAAAGACTTAGGGTTTTTGTTTGATTTTAAGTGGGTTTTAAATCTGATTTTGACTTGAATTAGGGTTTCTGTTTTATTAATTTGATTTTAAGTGAATTTAATTTGATTTGTTTGGTTTCAAGTTTAATTGGGTCAAAGTGGGCTAATGTGGGCCTGATTGGGCTTGTGTAGGCTAAGGTTTTAGTGGTCGCAACTAGAGCATCACTTGGAGGAGCCTGCTGCCAAGTGACTTCAAAATTGGAGTGTCTACAGTTTGTGTTCTTGCAAATAATATTTTCTACGCATTTTGCATACATTTTGACATATCTCAGACCATGCATCATCTCCATACTTGCATTTGCCATATCTGGCAATCAAAATGACCAGATTGTCCCTGTGCCACCAATTCATGCACATGCATGTAAGTTTTTGCACTCAGTCTTGCATAATCTTTGTCCAAGTCATTCCTCATCACCTTTTACACATTTAGGTATACATTTTACATAGTTTTTATCACATTTGCGTATCATTCCATCCTTTTTAAGTAAGCCAGCATCTCATGTGTTTCTTTCGTGGATTTTTCATCACTTTGTTTTCGGAGTCTCTCACCTGACATTCGATTTGATTTCCTTGACTCCTACATTTCGGATTTTTTCGATTTGATTTGGATTTCATTGCCTAAGGGCATACACTAACTGACCAAAAGACCTACATTGGACCACTTGTAGATTATTTCTATTTTTTGATTTTCATGACTTTTTCTATGATTCCGATGACTTGGGTTGGCCCCACTTTTAATTTTTTTGATATCAGTATAGCTTTCCCGAACATTCTTTTCAAAAATATCGTTATTTTATGTGATTTTCTTCACACGTCACTGTTTGCCTGTCTTACGCGGATTTCTTTGCAATTTTTCTGTTCAGGTTTTCGTGATGTTTTCCACGATTCTAATGATTTGGGTCTATTGCATTTTTGATTCTATTGATGTCAGTGTGGTTTTGCAGGGCGTTCTTTCCAAAAACATCGTCATTTTATGTGAATTTTTTCACATGTCAAAGTTTTCCCCTTTTGCGTGGACTTCATCGCAATTTTTCTGTCTTGATTTCTACGATTTTTTCTATGATTCTGATGATTTGAGTCGATTGTATTTTTTATTCTCTTGTGGTATGTATAATTTTCCAAGCTTTTCTCGCCAGAAACCTCGTCATTCATGTGGTTTTCTTTGTCGTATCATGTTTTATGATTTCATCAACCCGTGTGGATTTCTTCGCAGTTTTTGTATATCATCTTGCACACCCATCTAGTTTTGACTTGGCATTCATATTAGCATGATTAGAGCACAATCTAGGCTTAGCAAATATTCATTCAGCCTTTAGTAAGCGAATTGGACTAGAAAGACCGAGTTTCTCGGACGTACGGGGGTGCCTAACACCTTCCCTGTGCGTAATAGGAATCTTTACCTATCCTCTAGTTAGTAGACATCTAACCTTCACATTTACATCTCATGTATTCAATCCTTTGTGGTTTATTTGTGATTTTCCTCGTCTTTCTCTTAAAAAACTAGGTGGCGACTCCTTTTCTTTTTGTTTTTATCTTATCTTGTGCCTTCGCCATCATGGCATGGCTGTAGCCTCCTCTCTCTGGTGCGACTCCACGCCAGATCCCCGGACAGACATGGTCACACTAGCATTTAAAAAGTGAAAATTAATATCATATCTCGTTTTTGAACATGATAAAAATATATGATATTAATCCAAACGTCACCCACTCTTCTAGAATTTTCTGGAGTTATCTGACATTGATAAAGATTTTTATGATATTCCTTACATATATAAGTGCTTAGAAAATCCTAAAAATTAGAATAATCATGGGGAAAAATCATGATAATATTTATAAATTTTCCATATATTATATTAAAGTCCGAGATGACAAATTATCTAGAGAGAGGAGTCCAAGATGTCAGCACCTTCTTAGTTGGCACTAGAACACCTAGTCACCTATTTCAGAGGCGACGGGATGTGTCGTCTACAGAAGTGGCGGCTAATATTGTCGCTTGCCTCGAAGGTGCCATCCTAGTCTTTTGCATTTTATCTCCTGTATTTTATGTTAAATTCAAAAAAATTCCTTAAAAGTTCGAAAAATACTCAGAAATCGCATGAAATCATAAAAATATCTTCTTTAAGCTTAGAGTATCCAAATCTACCACCAATTTAAGTAAGATGAGTGCATTAGCTCTGCCACAGCTAGTGACTTACACCAAAATGTTCAAGGGAACCAAGCCTACCATCAGCTTAAGCGGGTTAGCTCTGCCACAACAAACAACCTTTAACCAAGTAAAATCAAGAATGTTTTTTAGAAGAACATGAAATATCTAGAAATAGAGGAGAAAATCCCTAGCCTCATGATCTAGGACGCCTCATAGGCTCCTATCCTAAATAACTCTCGGAAATGCGAAAATGGGATATCTACAGTAATATTCTGAGGAGAGTGGACCAATCAAGGATGTCAGAAATGCACTACTCTTACATTGGCTACTCCAATACATTGACTGCCTCAATAAGTCAAGAGAGCAACCCCACTGGTCCACACGGGTTCACTTTCAACACCCCAACTCCATATGGAGGCCAAGATACTGAACAAAGTGGAGGAGGGATGAGCTATATCCGACCACAAAATACCCCTTTGACAATCCATTTACATACATTACCTAAAGGGGCAATTTATAATCCCTCTAGCCCACTGATTCTAAATGTATGTGGACCTTCTTCCTCCCTATATCACTAGGGCCTAATACATACACAATGCCATCAAGCCCAACTATCAATTTCCATGTCTACGGCCCAACAACACAATCTCTCACTCATCATACTACACTCGTCTACCCTTCTTCTGCTCACTGGGCTATGCAATCCCCACCAAGCTACCACTCAAATCCATACCTAGGGGCGACCCCATCAACGCTACCATCCTATACTCCGGCTCAAACCTCCTTCCCTCCTCCACTTGGTAACCCTATACATCAACACTTCCACCAAGTTCAAGGATACCAAGGCTAGGGACAGACAACCATTGCAAGTTTCGACATCAAAAGAATGATTAGAAATGCACTTGCAAAAGTAGGGGTCACATCAAAGGCGCTGGTCAGCTTTGACACGTCAAAGTTCCCACACTTTATGCTACCGTCTAAATTTAAGTTGTCCAAGACACCTAAGTACGATGGGACAAGCGATCCACAAAGCCATCTTGCCATCTTCACTATCGACACTCTACCTTATCAACATGACCATGGGCTCACGGTTTACCTCTTCTTCAAAAGTCTAGAAGGAGAGGCACTGGGTAGTTCAACAGGCTCACAGCATATGGTCTCAGTGACTTCAAGCTGGTACTAGAAAAATTTCTACAACAATACATACACCATATCCAACACAAGTCTACCATTGTAGACCTCATAGCAGAGAAGATGATATCGAACGAAGACTTCACCAACTTTGCCAACAGCTGGAGGGACATGGTATCCCAATCAGAATGTTGTATCCTTGAGAAACAAGCAATTGAGGCCATTGCTCGGAATACAACTAATGCACTGAGAACAGGCCTACTGATGGACAACTTCCAGACGTTCTCTCAATTGTACGACAGAGCCACAAAGGACCGCTGCAATAAAGAGGACCTATCATTCCTGGAGTATGAAGGAAGGAGTCAGAGGAAGAACACAGGCTACACAGGGGTAATAGGCAACATGACACAAGTAGAACATCAAAATCAGCCAATCCAACACCAAAGATCGCTAGTCGTTGGGGTAGCTAGTACAATTAGTACTATATTAGAATCAGCCTGTCCAACCACAGCAACACCAGGGGCAATACCAGTATCAACCGCTGCAGCAACTAGTTCAACGGCAGCCCTAACAATATCAACAAGAGCAGCCTCCGAACTACCCAATGTATGCCCAGTAGAGGCAACCAAACAATCAACATATGGGTCAACAACAAGGGTAGAGGAGCTACAATGCTGTCCCTCCACCACAAAGCTACCACAAAGTTGATAGGCAAGACCATCAGCCCCTCCTAGAGCCAATCAACCACGCCTTCAGAGTGCTAGTGGAGAGTGGAGGTCTGCTACCAGACCATTCAATAGTCCACGTGGAGGACAATGACGATAAGGCAACAACCCCGGAGCTGGTAATCATTGAGTGCGTACAAAAGTCTAACCCTAAATAGTCGATTGAAGACGAAGAGGAGCAAGATGCCCCTGCACAAAACACATAAGAAAAGGAGGACTCAGATGGACTCTGGGACGCGCCTGTTTATGATAAATACAATGACCAGGATGACTGCAATCAGGACAACCAGCAGAGCCAAGAAATACTGACTGAAGGTACCGTGGCCTACATCAACCAAGGGCCACCTCTAATACAAGATGAGCCTGCCCAAGTAGAAGATCCAAAGGACGCGCCACCAATCTATGATGAATATAACGATGTAGACTGGTATGACCTGGAGGCTACCATCAACCTACTATGACAATCCCCTCAGTTAGTTCATGCCAAAATCAAGCCTCCAAGTCCGACAGAGATAAGTGGGCCCACCAAGAGCATTCACAACTACATAAGCCAGGGAGAGACTAAGAAAAGCATCAGTCCAATCGAATCCTCGCAAAGACACTAAGCTACCAGGGGCACATCCAAGGAACCAAGCTGAGATCATGTCCAATCGTGACCGACCCTAATAAGGCAAAAATTGAGCACAAACCGAAAGAAAAACCAACAAATGCACCACTATCATTTCAACCCTCCAAGCCAGAGGCAGACTCCTATAGCCACCCCACAGGTAAGGCCCTCCATCTAAGAAGGGCAATAAGAAGCCCGACTAAGCCTGACTAGGGGCAAGGTCCCATTTATTTCCAAAACATGTAAATAAGACATTTAATTTCCCTTCTTGAATATTTCCTTTAAATTTTCTTTGTCATCTCTTTACATGCTAGGTTAAATTTAATAATGGCAGTAAAGAAAATAATAATAAAGATGATTGATGAGTGTGGGTCACGCCCAATACCTTAGAACATTAAGCAAAGCTACCAACATATTATTTAAGGTTTTTCCAAAGCAATGACTGTAAATCCAGGGAAGGTCCACCCAATGGGTAGGATGACCTAAAGATACCTTTCAGATCTGTGGAAGTTACATGTATTCTAGAAGTACATCCTTCAATTAACATACTAAAAACCTAAAAGAGGACTCAAGACTTAGTACCAACTAAGGAAGAAAATTATCTCCTGCATAAAAAAGAAGCTGAACAACTAGGATAACCTTAACCTTGGTCCTATCTTCACAAATACCTTGGTCAAAGAGATAAGAGCAAAGTAAGCTCAAAGCTTAAGCATATCATAAAAGCTGCTCGCCTTGTGCAGCGTGACCTTCTAGCATAAGTCCGAGAAGGTTGTGATGGAGGAGCACATCAAAAAAAGCAAACAACTTAGAAAGTGCCCAAAAAAGGAGAGTGCACGTAAAAGTTGGGTACGCTGTCATAACATAAATCCAAGAAGGTAGTGATGGGCGGATACTCAAAATGGGATGAGACAACTAACGAACAAGTAGATGTGCTGTCATAGCATAAGTCCGAAAAGACAGTGATGGACAAGCATCTATAAGAAAAATAACCTAAAAGAGGAACCCCCAAAAGAACAAAGAAAAAAAAAGGAAGAAGAAAAAGGAAAATAAAAGCCAAAACCCCTAGGTAAGCTATACGTGCATTAGGATTAACCACTGGCAAGCGGCACAAAGGCTATAACCGACGTCAAAGGCCTGTTGAACCATAAGTCTCCCCCACTCCTTCACACAAATAGGCAAGGGGTAGAAAAAACCTCAAAGCTCAAAGATTGAATAAATAAATGAGATAATAATCAACTAAGGCTAGTACGAAGTCCCAAATCTTTAAAGGGTCTAAGCAAGATAAAAAGGGACGACTCTTTCACCTTAGATAATACAAGGTGGTAATGCTAAATGCATAAAAGGGAGGGCAATGACTACACTCATCGTCATCATCATCATTATCAAAAAAAAAAAAAAAATTTAGAAAATTTAGAAATCCAAAAAAAACAAAAAACCCAAAAATACCAAAAAAAATTAAAAAATCAAAAATCCAAGAAAAATTAGAAAAACTAGAAAAAAACTAAAATAATAACAAGTAGTGCCATTCACCTTACCTACAAGTGAAACATAGTAAGTAAGGAAACTGGAATTCGTCTAACCTATTGTAGACACCCAGATTTTGAGGTGGCTCATAGGTAAACTCTCCATATATTGCTTTGGATGCGGGAAGCTCAACCACTTTTGAATCCTACTCAACCTTTTAACTAGCCAGAGATCATTGCATAAACCGACCACAAGTCCATAGAAAGCCTGTGGCCCAATTAGCAATTCCGATAGCTAGTGGAGAGCACCAATGTGGAGCACTTGACTGAAGCACCAAGCAGGAGCACTAAAGTGGCACACCCAGTTGGAGCACCAAGGTGGCACACATATCTGGCACACCATCCTAGCGCACCAAGCTGGCGCACAACCACTTTTCAGGGTGCTGGGTGCTGGTTTTCCATCTCCCGTGCTTGTAACCCTCACCAGTAGATATTCCCTGCGAATCTACGCCAGGCTCTTCGTTTGCGAGGTTGTCTGCATCCCATGGGAGTTACCCTTGTGGAACTCTATAAAAAGACCTTCATTGGCAACCATTTAGCACTCTTGGTTAAGCCAATGCAAGGATACCATCTGAATAATCGATCTGGTTAAGATAAAACACATTTCATCTCTTGAATCTGGTCCAGAATCTAAAATCAGACTGCAGTCTGATTCAGATTTTCTGGAGTGCACCACATTAGAGCACCAAGGCGGCGCACCAGGGTGGCGCACCTAACCAGAGCACCATCCTGGTGCACCAGTCTGGTCAAAGAGAAAATCATCATCTTTGTATCATGACCTGCATGCTTTCCTGGGTGTGTTTGACTTTGATTTTTATGGTGTGTATTCTCTGATATGGCATGTCTTTGCATGCATGATTTCAGTCTTGGATGACACTGTTTTAAGTCTTTTTTGCATCTTGCATATTCAGCCAGTTGCTGAAATCTAGTGAGTTGATTGCCCCATGAACTCCTGTTTGGGAGGTTCTTATGCATCAGTCCATGATCCAGATCTGGATAACATGGCTGAATCTTGTCGTTTTTACTTAGCATGGGGATGGTGTGGTCTTGTGTGAGGCATACAGCCCTTGAGCACAAGACCCATCTTGTGTTTTCTTGTTTGGATTTTGATAAGATACTCATGTCGCATTTTCTGATGAGTTTGCAAGTTTACAAGAATTCTACATTGCATGGCATTCTGGTTTACTATTGGATTTATGATTTCTTCTGGCACACTTTCCTGACACCCCAGTAGAGCACATAGGTGGTGCACCAGCCTGTTGTCTGTTGCACACAGCAGCTTTTGACATGGTATTTAGCATGTTTCCTGTTTGGATTTGCTTTTGGTTTTCTCTGGTTGTCTTCCTAGGTATATCAGGAAGACCCTATTCTATTTTCTGCCCTTTTCAAGCATGATAGATCATGTTTTGTATATAGTAAAGTGAGGATGAAAGTCACCCGATGTTGTTAGATCTTTTGATCATATCCGTGCAATATCCTTGCATCGGTGCTTGACCCATTACACGGGTGACATTTCTGAGCATTAGGACACACCCTACAACCCATGCAACCCTGTTTAGCATAAGGCACCATTTGCATGTAGCATGGCATGGCATATCGCGCTTGGGCGTACAGAAAAGGTTGAAAAGCCGACATTTCATATAAGTAAACAAGAAACCCATTAAAAGACCGATTTTCGGGCGCACGAGAGTGCCTAATACCTTCCTCGTGCGTAACAGGGATCCTTGCCCAATTTTCTGGTTTATGACCTTCTTTCCATTGGCTTTATCGCATGATTTGAATGTTTTTAAGCGGTTTTCCTCGTCTACTATTTTTAATAGACTAGGTGGCGACTCCTGCTTTTTTATCATTATTTCTATTATTTTTGCCGTGACTTTACCGATCCTCGCGCATTTGGCCTTTCACGCCAGGCCCGAGGCTGTCGCCGGCATGGTTACACCTATGATGCAACCATCGTCCACCAAATTTTGAAGTTAAACATCCTACTCAAGCATGCCTTCATGGTTTGGGAGCATCTTTCTCCATAAAGACATTACCCCGTAATAATCTTTAGAGAATTCATGGATGACTCACCATCGGCGTCTACTGGGCTCTGATGTTCTATCTCTCAGCTAAGGCCAAGACTAATTCCTTCCACTTAATTTCATATATAAGGGAATAAAGGATAACACTACAGTACTTTTCCTAAGCAAGTTAGACAACCCTTTGAGGTAGGGAAAGGTACACCATTTTGATTACTAACATGCTTATTAAGTGTGCAGGTATCACCCCACCATGTGTTAATACGTTAAGCCCACCGTAAGGCTACATCAAGTTCCACCATGGTACTACACCAAGTCCCACCAAGAACGGACTCCCACCTTTGGAGTCTCAATAGTGTACATAGATACACAGCTTTGACTAAGAGGTAAAACCCCAATTTGGTAAAGGAAGGGTTCACTCCCTCACCTACTTCTTTATTCATAAAACTCCTTTACTTACCAAGTCGAGTTGTGGGACGACGGTCCTTTCCCGAGAGTACTGATCACATTCTAAATAATTTTCTAATTGTAACGTCCCGAACCCAGATATACTACCAAACTACAATATCATAAATAATTACAATAATTACAACATAATTAAACCAACTGTAACTACCTAAGGCTCGCCCTTCAGGAACTATATGTGGCTAGGGACTCCAAACTCAGCGATCGAGACTAGAATGTACCTCAACCTGCACCTGAAAACCTAACAAAACATGCGTGAGTGACGTCTAAGTCACCCAGTGTAACACCCCAGTGCTACACAACATTACGAGAACTACCCAAATGCAAATAAAAGCAACTAAGCAACAATATTAAACAAATAAAACTAACTACCCAGACCTGTGTGCGGCAAGTGTGGCTCGAGACGATGCACCAGAGTAGACTGCTCCTACAGCACAGCACCTGAAAACAAGGGGACAAGAAAACACGCGTGAGTGACAAGAATGCCACCCAGTACGCGTCCCAAAACAACACTAAAAGCACAGAAAACCTTGCTAGA
>JAMKQA010005237.1:0-12818 GCA_024699735.1 Posidonia australis
GCATAGATTACAATGAAGTATTTGCACCAGTGGTTAGACACACATCTATTAGAATCCTTTTGACTCTTGTTGCTGCAAAGGATTTGGAACTTGAACAGCTAGATGTAAAAACAGCTTTCCTACACGATGATTTGGAAGAAGAAATCTGGATGGAACAGCCAACAGGTTTTGTGGAGAAAGGGAGATCAGACCATGTCTGCAAGCTCAAGAAGTCCTTGTATGGGCTTAAATAGTCTCCTAGACAATGGTATAAGAGGTTTGACACTTTTATTACTAAAGTTGGTTTTGTGCGTAGTTCCTATGACTCGTGTGTATATGTCAGACATCTAAAGGATGGTACACACATATATTTGCTTCTGTATGTTGATGATATCTTGATTGCAGCAAAAGATATCAATGTTATACAGGATTTGAAAGATACTTTGAAGTCTGAATTTGCTATGAAGGATTTAGGTTCAGCAGGCAAAATTCCTTGGAATGGAGATACAACGTGACAGAAGCGTTGAAAGATTATTTCTCCATCAACGCAGCTATGTGCAGAAAATTCTAAGCAAGTTTGGTATGACTTCTAGCAAAGCCGTTGGGACCCCGTATGACAGAAATTTACGTTTGTCTTCAGTTATGGCACCTCAGACGCAATCTGAACAGGAATACATGAAACGTGTTCAATACTCGCAGGCCGTTGGAAGCTTAATGTATGCAATGGTATGTACTCGTCCAGATTTGGCTTATCCTCTTAGTGTTGTAAGCAGGTTGATTTATGACAACAAGCATAGTTGCAACATGGTTGGATATTCAGATTCAGATTTTGCAGGTGATGTTGATCAGAGTAGATCTTTGACAGGTTATGTCTTTACAGTTGCGGATTCAGTTGTCAGTTGGAAGTCTACACTTCAACCTACGGTTTCACTTTCCACCACCGAGACTGAATACATGGCAATGACAGAAGCTGCAAAGGAAGGGATTTGGCTAAAGGAACTGCTGGGAGACTTTGGTCTGCGTTTTGATAAAGCAGATATGTTTTGTGATAGTCTCAGCGCAATTTGTTTGACCAAGGACAACGTGTTTCATGATCGTACGAAACACATTGATGTCAGGTATCACTTCCACAGAAATGAAGACCGGATAAAGATTTTGAAGATCAACATAAGAGATAATCCAGCCAACATATGTGTCTTGAATTTGGTTATAACTTGTACTAGAGGTATTTTGGTCTTTTGACCATTTAAGGTGCCTAAGTATTTAAACTTGACTAAGGCACCCAATTTGGTAGAACACATTTGTATTCACATTTGATCTAGTGGAACAACCTCCTCCCGCTTTCCATCCGTGGACGTACCCATTTGGGGAACCACGTAAATTCTTGTGTTTGTGTGATATTTCTGATTTCTTGTCCTTCTTCCTTTGAATCTTTGCATAACATTCACTTTTTACTTGGATTTTCTTTTTAGCAAACAAAAATGATGTTTTCATTTAATTTCAAAAATTTTACAAAAGGATTCAAAACGAAAAAGGGTTAAAAATTATTAGAATAAGAAGTGATCATGAAGGAAAATTTGAAAATGACGATTTTGAAATTTTTTTTGAAATGAATGGTTTTAAACATTGTTTTTCTTCTCCAAGAAACCCTCAACAAAATGGAATTGTAGAAAGGAAAAATAAAACCCTGCAAGAAATGACTAGGACCATGCTTTGTGAAAGCAATTTGCCAAAACACTTTTGGACCGAAGCCGTGAATACAACTTGCTATATCTTAAACCGAGTTTTAATTCGACCGATTTTAAATAAAATCCCATTTGAACTTTGATTTTGCAAAACCCCTAGAATTTCTTATTTTAAAATTTTTGTATGCAAATGCTTTATCTTGAACACTAAGGATAATTTAGATAAGTTTGATCCCAAAGCTAATAAAAGAATATTCCTTAGATATTCCTCTAGGAGCAAGACTTATAGAATTTATAATAAAAGAACTTTAATAATGGAATAATCAATGCATGTAAATTTTGAAGAAAACACTAAAACTAAGCTAATAAACATAAACATTGATGATGATCAAGAGGTAAATGTAAACACATTAGAAAACCAAACTAAGGAATTAAAACCTAATGATGAGCAACCCAATTATAAAGATTGACGATTCGTGTATGGACATCCTAAGGAACTTATCATAGGTGAAGTGTCTGAAGGAATTCAAACACGATCCAATCTCAATCATAGGTGTGCAACTTATACTTTTGTATCATCCATTGAACCCAAAAATGTAACTGAAGCTTGTGATAATAACTATTGGGTAGATGCCATGCATAAGGAATTAAAAACCTAAGAATAAACAAGTTATTGGGACAAAATGAATTTTTAGAAATAAATTAGATAAATCTGACAAAGTAGTTAGAAATAAGGCTAGACTAGTAGCTCAATGTTATAATCAGGAGGAAGACATTGATTTTGATGAAACATATGCTCCTATAGCTAAATTAGAATCCATTAGGATGATGTTAGCATATACTAGTCACCTAGGGTTTAAATTATTTCAAATGGATGTGAAAAATGCCTTTCTAAATGGATTTATTGAAGAAAAAGTGTATGCCAAATAACCTCCCAGATTTGAAAATGATTTTAATCCAGATCATGTTTACAAATTAAACAAAGCACTTTATAGTCTTAAGCAAGCACCTAAAGGCTTGGTATGAAAGATTAAGAAAATTTTTACTAGATCAAAAGTTTTCGATTGGTGCTATTGACTCTACCTTATTCACAAAAAGATTAGAAAATGACATTCTAATTATTCAAGTATATGTGGATAATATTATCTTTGGATCGACAAATGAAAATCTATACAAAAAATTTTCAATGATTATGCAAAAAGAATTTGAAATGAGTATAATGGAAGAACTAACATTCTTTCTTGGATTACAGATTAAGCAAACTAATGATGAGATATTTATAAACCAAGAAAAATATACTAGAGAGTTATTGAAAAAATTTGAAATGGATCGAAGCAAAATAGTTAGGACACCTATAAACACTTCCACTAAGTTAGAAAAGGATGAGAATGAGAAAAAGGTAGATCAAAAATTATATAGGAGGATGATTGGATCACTTTTGTATTTAACAACAAGTAGACTGAATATAATGTTTAGTGTATGCTTGTGTGCAAGATTTCAAGCCTCACATATGGAATCACACTTGAAAACTGTTAAGAGAATTCTAAGATATCTTCAAGGGTCAATTGATTTTAGGCTATATTATCTTAGAAACACTAGGTTGGATCTTATAGGATATAGTGATACTAATTATGCGGGATGTAGAACCGATAAGAAGAGTACTAGTGGAACTTGTCAATTTCTAAGACACTCTTTAGCCTCTTGGTTTAGTAAGAAACAAAATAGTGTTGCATTCTCAACAACGGAGGCTGAATATATTGCAACTGATTGTTGTTGTACTCAAATTCTATGGATGAAACAAACCCTAAGAGAATTTAATATAATATTATCAACAACTTCAATATTTTGTGACAATACAAGTGCTATCAATTTAGCTAAAAATCCAGTTCATCATTCTAGAACTAAACATATAGAAGTAAGACATCATTTCTTAAGAGACCATGCTCTTAAAAATAATATCAAGTTAGAATTTATTCCAACTAAGGAACAATTGACTGATATATTTACAAAACCTCTTGATAAACAACAATTTATTAAAATTAGAAGAGATCTAGATATTTGTAAATTATTAGATATAACATAAAATATTACTCTGTGTGCTTTTTCGAAATACCGAAGGTATCTACCGAAAATTACTGGATCGACATACCGAAAATAGAACGGTATACCGATTTTATGATAGATTTTTCAGAATAAATTTTTCGATATACCGAAATTATGCGGTATACCAAAATCCCCTAAGTCACCTTTTTCGGTACACCGATGCATGTACCAAAACATGTTCCGAAATCTCCTATAACTAATTTCGACATACCAAAAAATTTTCGGTATACCGAATCGCTCGCAAACTGTGTTAAAAACCCAAAACCTAGGCTTTCTTTCTCACTTGTTTTAAACTCCGACTTACCGACTCTCTCCGCCGACACCACTCATTCTCCTTCTCATCCGAGAATACTCCCTCTCCGACCCTTCCTCTCCTCGTCTCTATCGATTTCTCACTCTTATTGAGGATGGCGCTTAAGAATATGCTTGCGTCTAAAGGAAAAAAAAAGCAATCGGAAGACACACCTGGGGCTTCTGAAACTCACTTTCAAAAATATCGTTTCGTTGACAATGAGGCCGAGCAAGCTCATCGAGAAAGATTTTCCAACAGAGAGGTACTCACTGGAAGAAGAATTCTTTTCAATGAACTTGATTCCATTAAGCCTCTATTTGATTTCCAAGGTTTAATCCCGTTTTTAAGCTCCATAGGTGATAGATTGTATTATCCTACTCTTGTATCCCAATTCTATGCCAACATGACCTATTCTCACTCTCTAGTCCATTCTTATATTTGTGGCAATAACATAGATTTTGACGATGTCTTATTAGGTCGGTTATTTAAAATTTCATATTCCGAGACCGACATCACCTTATCCATTTATGAGTTAGATTGGTCCTATGGTAAAATGAATAAAGCAATATCCTTGAACCCTAGAAGCACCTTCAAACCTAGTAAGATCAAGCAATTCACCAAACAATCTTGCATTATTGTCTACATTGTGGCCACCAATTTAGTCCAAAAGAAAGGCCACCAAGATGAGTTACGTGAACTCACTTATAAAACGGTCTATGCCATTGTCAAACAAATTCCGATTAATTTGGGTCAAGTGATTTTTCATTGTATCACTCATATCAAAATCAAGTTGTTTTTTGAACCTCCTTTAACTTATTTGTTTGAAAATTACGACATTCCTCTTGATGACGAACCAAGTCTACCCGTCAAATCCAAACCTCTAGGAACTCAAGTCGTGGCCAAAATGGAACAATCTATTAAACTTCATAGTAAACTCAAAAAACTTCCAGAGGGTTCCTCTTCTGCACCACTGCAACCAAGAAAGGCCACCAAGATGAGTTAAGTGAACTCACTTATAAAGCGGTCTATGCCATTGTCAAACAAATCCCGATTAATTTGGGTCAAGTGATTTTTCATTGTATCACTCATATCAAAACCAAGTTGTTTTTTGAACTTCCTTTAACTTATTTGTTTGAAAATTACGACATTCCTCTTGATGACGAACCAAGTCCGTCAAATCCAAACCTCTAGGAACTCAAGTCGTGGCCAAAATGGAACAATCTATTGAACTTCATAGTAAACTCAAAAAGCTTCCAGAGGATTCCTCTTCTGCACCACTGCAACCCCAAGCAAGAAACAAAGATGCCAGTTCTGAAGAAAAAGCTGAAGAAGAGTCTAATGCGTCTAAGAAATTGGATTCACTTTAACAACAAATGGTAGAAATGTGTCTTCAACAAAAGCAGATGATGGACATCCAACAAAAGTTGCTTTTTGACCTGATGCTTCAACAAAATCAACAACAAAAACTGATTTCTGACTTGATCAACAAAATCAACGACATCAAGAGTATATAAAAAGCATCAAGAAACTTAATGATCGAGTCGAGACGTACCAAGACACGTTTCAAGAATATCACCAGGATATTCTTGAACACATTAATCCATCCTCTCCTTAGTTTTGTAGCATTACTTGGTTCTCTCTTTACATTTTTATGCGATTTGGACATATATTGTAATTAACTTGAGTTATTAATGACTTTATCTCTTATTTTGATTTCTTCTATTTGTCTTGATTGATATTGATGCTATATATCGTCTATAGCTAAAAAGGGGGAGAGTTGTTTGTCACATGTCACATTTTTGTTTATTATGTCAAAAAGAAGGAGAAATAAATAACATATATGAAAATATCAATTTAAAGGATAATAGCATATATCAATTTAAAGGATAATAGCATCTATGAAAAGGAGAGCTTAGTTTAAGGGAGAGGTTATTGAAAATTTTTATCCTATATGATTATAACTCATAATTGATATTTTGATTTTGTCATCATCAAAAAGAGGAAGATTGTTAGAAATATATTTTGATGATTACACCTGGACTAATGAATTTTTATATATTTTCATGAAAGATAAAGGTTGTACAAATTACTTGTTGTAAATGTATATGTAAAGACATACTTAGAAAAAAATTGAAGAAATTAATGGAGTCATGTAAACTTTATGATATGTTGAAAATACATATGTAAAGTCATACTTGGCAAATTAGTTGTAAATTATATGAAGTATCAAATCGATATACCGAAAGAAAATCAGTATACCGATGATAGAAGAAAAATCGATATACAAAACGACACTCCGAGATTAAAGATGAAGAATCCAGAATCGACATACCAAAGCAGGAAAAATCGACACAAGCAACGAAACTCCGAAAAAGACCATGGAGACAAAACTAAAGATAAAACGACATATCATGTTAAAACGGTATACCGTTTCAGGAGAATTCGGTATACCGAAAGAGTTCTGGCATACCGAATTGCCCGAGAGTTGCTGATTGAAGATTGGATTGGCATTCCAATGGTCAAAACGGTATACTGATAATATAGCTGTTAATGACCATTTTTTAGTCGTTAGACACACTTTTCGAAGGTTCCTTGGCTATAAATAGAACCTCTACGTGCCTTGACAGAGACATCACATTGAGATACTTATAACTCTCTATTTCCGTGCTCAAAATTCTATTCTACCTTTTTCTTCACAAGCAAGATTGTAATTCATTTGTAAAAGCACTCTGTAAATGGGAGGTCACAAATTGTAAAGCTACAAGGGGTGGCTCTAACTTCTCGAGGAACGAGAAGTGGAAGAAGCAAGGATTGGATTGGTGGGATAACCAACACAAGTAAGTATTCTTTTATTTTAAGTATAAAGGGAAAAATCTCAAGAAGATCTTGAGGAGTGGACTAGACCGGAGTTTGGTCGAACCACTATAAATAACTTGTGTATTCATTATCTCTCATCTCCTTCATGTGCATAAATTAGTGTTAACCTCAAACTTGTATGATTGTGCTATAGTTTCTTGTTTATTTTTGTAGCATACTTCATATTGACTTAATTATACCTAAAATTGGGATAGTAAATAATAAAAATTAAATTTCTCTATTCACCCCTCCTCTAGAGAAGCCACTCAATCCAACAGTTATATGAGCTTACTTAAAAGGTTTTCCCCCAAACTACTCATTTAATACCTACATGTCAAAAAAACAAAAAAAAAAAAAAACCAATATGTCTTTAAGATATGCATTTGTTTATTTTTTTACTTCGAATAAGAGTAGACAATGACCATGGGAATATGAAGGTGAAAATAATAGCAATCAGAAACACAACTCCAATGATAATGTTAACCTATAAGATGATAAGCCTCCATGGTTGGATGGAAATTCCCATCTAATACATTTGACCTATTGTAAAAAATGTTTTATGCAATTACGCTACAAACTCTTTTTCCAATCTGAATCCAACAGTTTGCCTAGGTTTAGAAGTAACATATGACTTCTTTTTCTCTCTGTTTTTTAGCAGTAGACATCTTCTAATTGCCGATATTTGATTCCATAGGAAAGACTTAACACTCAAAGAAGTTCATTTGAGTCTAATACTCATTAAGAGCAAGAATTTCAAGACATGAAGTGTGACAAAGACTACTAGAATTTGACATCAACACTGAGCCTATCAGTTTATTTCTAGCTTTCTCCACTGATCACCAAATTATCCTAAAGGTGGTTTTTGAAAATAAAAAAAAATGCAGGTTTAGAAATAATGGATGTCTTCTTTTTGTTTGTGTTTTTTTAATAGTAGAAATCTTCTACTTATCTTGTCAATTTTAGTGACAATCATCTTGATTTCATAGGGAAGACATTGACACACAAGGTTTATTTGTGTCCATCTAATACTGTTTCAACAGATAATAGTAGTGGTTAACTCGCTATAGTCTTGGACAGCCAGGATTTCAAGACATGAGGTGTGATGAAGACTACTAGAATTCAACATCAATAATGAGCCTATCGGTTTATCTGTAGCTTTCTCCACTGATCACCAAAATGTCCTTAAGGCAGCCTTTGAAAATAAAACAAAATGCAGGAATGAAGCTGGCCTAAAACTTTAGCATCTAATATCTAAAAAAAGATCAATATGCCGGTAAATCTAATCGTGAATATTGGCAAACTACTTACATTTCCTCAGCTAAGTAATAAAATCCAGATACACCAAGAAGTTCGATTGTTTCATGACTTGTCTCTCAAAAAATGAAAAAAAAAATGATTGTTCCTTGACCTAATACAGAAAAGAAGCAGCTCTGACCTGCGGGAACTCGGACAGAAGCTTCCCCCATGCAGCCTTATGACCCGACCTTGGAACCTTCTTCTTCGGCATCACTTGTGGCTCCAGCAGCTTCGACACTTGCTCTTCTTCCGCAGGCACGCACCGCTCTGCCGAAACCAAAACCCTATGAACCGAAACCCCAACCCTCCAAAGCAAAAACGACGAGAGCAAAAAAGAACAGAATGGAACAAGCCAGGAGATCGTATCAAACCCCGAGACGGCAGGCTGGGCGAGGTACTCTGCTCGGGGGAGTCATCCGACGGCCTAATCTCCGCCTCCGCCGCCACCATGCCCACATCCACGACCTCCTTCGCCGCCCCGTCCTCCACCACCGCTCTCGGGTCAGGCGTCGCCTGCGCAGCTGGCTCGCCCGTGTCGTGCGGTTCCCCCTACAAAGATCCCAACCAGAAACGATCAAAAAACCTTGAAGCAAGAACCGAAGAAAGAAGAGAAGAGAAGGGATCTTGACCTTGGGGCGTTTGGAGAGGGAGGGGGAGGTGGTGGAAGGGGAGGGGGGAGGCGGGACAGGGCGCTTGGAGGAGGACGAGCTCCGCCTGGTCTCCACCATGGTCTTGAGGCTGGAGGGAGCTTTCTCTCTCTAGCGTGCTCTCGCTTTCTCTCTCTCTCTCTTGCTCGATCTGAATTGGGATTTTCTTTGGTGCGGAGAAAGAAATGACAGGTAGAGAGAGAGAAGCGGAAGACTGTAAGAGGAGCTGAGGAAGAGAAGGGAGCGGTCAGTAAATAGGCAGCTGCTCTTGCTGTGGCCTGTGGGCACTTGTTTCCAAATTAATATTTATTTATCGTCTAGGATAATTCATATTTTCCTGTCAAGCTTTTTTTTTTTTTAAATTCTTGTCCGAATGAACCTGGCCCCTTCAGTAAACTAAGAGTCTTGTTGCCGTTCTATAAAGACGCAGGTGGCAGAATCCTGTCGATATCAATTACGTTTTCAGGGTAGCAATGGAAGTTACTGTTGATTCGCCGCCATCATAAAAAAAATATATTTAGTACCTAACGTCAAAATTTACAATATAAAATCTCAATATTTCTAAAATACCCAAAACACCTAACGTCGTCAACAACTTGTAACTTGACTATTATCCTCGTTAATATATAGGTGGCTTTCGTAACGAAGGATGGTAATTGAGAAATGTAAATAATGTTGATACAGGGCAAGTATGTATTTTCAAACATTAGATTCAAAATATACTGAATTAACAAAGTATAATTTATGCTTGCATTTATCTGTTTATTAGGCATTATTGTTGGTGATTTGATTGTAACAAGTTGGTACATTCCACATAGTTCAAAGGATGGGACTTGTTTGGATCCGACGAGCTTTTGAAGAGGCAAACAGAGACTAGACATGAAATATGGGTCAGGTTGGTTCCTGTCGTCTAGCTTAACTTGGAATTCGTCTACATTTGAGAGAACTCCGGATTAGACCAACCTAAGTCTGAGTCAAACCACAGACCATGCTAAGTCTAAAGCCGAGGCCGGATGAGTTAGGTTCATTTGAGCTTAGTCGTTGGACAAGTTTGGGCCAAGTTGATCTAGATTCAAACTTACCTTTAAAAAAAAAGGGAGAAGAAAAAACGTTGGACCAACATTCACTTGAACAATAGTAAGGAAAACTACTCTCGCGATAAGCTGTGTGATTTTTTGTGCCCTAGCGCTGTGTGCTTTGCTCCTTTGTGATGGCGCCTGATCGTCGCCCCTCTGGTCGATCATCCTACAACCTACGTTTGCGCAAGGCTCTTGCGGATGGTGTGGCTCTTGCTGGGAGCCCTTCGTCCGTTAAAGCACGCCGTCGATCAGTAACTCTTCTCTCCTCCTCCCCGTCGACTACCCTGACTCTGGGTAGTCGGAAGAGGAAAGCTTCTCCCCTTTCTCTTCCAGTCTCGGACTTTTGTGGTCAGAGGAGCCATTCTCGTCCTCCCACGAAGTCCCGACGGGGTAGATCCTCCTTCGAGGTTTCCCGATCTGCTAGATCTGGGGTTCTGTCGATTATTTGTGGTGATATTTATTATTTTAGCCTTGATTCGATGGTTGCTGCGAATCTTTTTATGGATTGTCGGTATGTTAACAAGAGTTTAACTCCGTTCTGGCTGTATTCGTTGGCTAGATGCTCTCTGAGTTTGGATTTCTTCGCTCCAATCGGTTCAGTGACTTTTGCACATTTTTCTTCTGTGGTGTATGGTTTTCATGCTTCTATTACTTTGGAAGATTTACCTTCAGATGATAATACTAATAGGGGGTTCTTTGCTTGCACTTTTGGAGCAACTTGCTCAGATATTTTGTTAGATCATGCTTTAGATCCTATTTTCTCGCCATTAATGTCGGCGTGCTGTTTTCCGCCGATGGGTTCTCAGAGAGATGCTCCGGGTTCTAGGTCGGGCGTGAGGGAGAAGATGGCTATGGCCGTCACCTCGGGCTCAGTGTGGGGGTACTCTCGGTATTCTCCCCCTGTGATTAAGATGGCGCTTAACTCTAATATTGGGGCTGAAGGGGTTTTAAGTGGTAATTATTTAGATTATTCGGAGGTTTTGTCTGCTCCCGACGATTCTGTGGGATCGCCTCTGATTCAGGCGTCAGACGACATGCGGACCAATTCTCCCTTACTCTCCTCCCCTATCTTTTCTGAATTAAATGCGCCTCTCTCTGGGAATAGTAACTTTCCCCATTCCCTTGAAAATATTATTACATCGCCGTATCATATCTCTGCGCTAGAGATTTTTTCTGACAATTCTGGCGAAGGTAGTGGCTCGCGTTTTGCCGCCCTTCTTTCCTCCCCCTCTTCTGTTCATTCTGACCATTCTTCTGAGGGTGCTTCTCCGGGGTGGAAGCTGGTTAAGAAGAAAAAAAAAAGAGCCTTCTTCCCTGGTACGCTTCTGTCGAGATAACAATAGGTGTTTTCACTGTGGTCTAAGGGGACATTTTAAGAGCTCTTGTAGATTTAAGGGTCGTTGCTATAGATGCAAAGCATCCACTCATTCTATAGCTATTTGTAATTTCTTTCAGGAGTCCAGAGACCACACTACGATGGCTGGTTTATCTCCTCAAAGCCCCATCCTGATTCACCCTTCTGAGGCTTCCTGTGACCTCACGATCCACTACTCTACGTGTGCTATTGTCACAGACCACGTTTCCCATCTTACTTCTGAGATTCTCTCCCAGTACATTCTCAACAACTGGCCCTCTCATGTCACTATAGAGGTCTCAGACTTCTCCCCTGGGAAGTTCTTGTTGAAATTTCCATCTATTAAGCATAAGAATGATATCTTAAGCAGGTTTGGCTCCTCCCTACAATCTCTATCAGCTTCTTTTGTTCATTGGACGCCTAGCTCTAATAGGATCCTCTCCTTGAAGGAGGAGGGTACCTGGATTCGGTTGGAGGGAATCCCCCATTACCTTTGGTGTGTAGATGTTATTCATAGGTTGATCTTTGATTTTTCTGAGCTTGTGGAAATTGATCTATCTCTAGACAGACTCAAGTTTAGGGGGTTTGCAAGAGTCAGGATTAAGTTATACCCGGGTAAAGAAATCCCAGATGTTCGATTTTTTTCCTATGGGAGAACTGTATACCCAATTAAATACAGACTGAGTTGGGATTTATGCTCTTCAACTCCCCCTGCACCAAAAGCATTCCCTGCCTGGCCCAAGCAAACAGCTCAGCCCTCTTCTTCTAGGAATCTGCAACCTGTTAGAAAGCCTTTTAAAAGTAACCAAGGGTGGCGAGGTCCAAATAGTGGGAAGTATCCCTCCATTCCCAAATCCCAACCTAAGTCTGGAAAAAATGTGTGGATGAGATCATCTCTTACCTCTCCTTCTCAGCAGAGTCCTGCTCTCCTATCTGCAGGGATTTTACCTACCCCTACTACTTCTGGATCTACACCACCTATCTCCACCTCTATGGTAACCTCACTTATTCCCCCCCAATAGATCTATGGTTGACAATCCTACCTGGATCGAGACAGAGATTAGGTCCAGAAATCTCTCTCTGACTAAGTTTAAAAAAATCATGGCACTTTATGATTATCTAGATCATGAGGATGCAGGAGTTTCTACTTCAGAGAAGCCTTCTTCATGGCCCCCTACTCCAGTGCATGCTCCTGGTAATGCCCCACGTCCTACTGATTTATATAATAATGAAATTAATCATAGCTTTGTCTCTGAAGATGCACTTGCTCTTAATAAATTGCAATTTGAGCTTTAATGTGAATAATGACAATAACCTTGTGGACCCCTTGAGATGGGATTCATATGACCATTTTCAGGAATTCTGTAAGGATATTGGTAGCTCATTGTCCTCGAGGGATGAATCCATTGCCTTTTTCAATCAAGTTAGATTGGATCAGGGTAAGGAATTGGTAACCCTTGAAGATTCTAGTGCATCCTTGGACAGGATGGGATCTTCTGTCTAATTCACTATACTTTTATGATTATA
>JAMKQA010005238.1:0-10925 GCA_024699735.1 Posidonia australis
ATTTTTCATGTATATGGTTTTCCTTGTCTTCCATAATAGACTAGGTGGCGACTCCTGCATTTTGCATTTGTTTTGTTTTTCGACGTGATTTTGCCGACCGATTTCGCATTCTTTTGCGGAATCTCCTCGCCAGCATGGTTACACAGGGCTAACGGGCGATGTGGAATATCATCTTGTCCGTGTTCTTCGCCAATTTGGCTTTTGCCAGGATTCAATTGAGCAAAGTCCCATCCCTGATTGCTACAAGAAATATATTTGTGACTCTGATGTGACAACCTCAGAACTAGCCCGCATGACGTGTGTCGGTATTCAATCCTCTGATCTTGTTATTACTGAGGGTTCAGACTACACAACAGATTATGAAGCTAAAATACGAGAAACCTAGCCCATAAGCAAAATTCCTCCTAGTGGCACTTGCTTTACAGAGGCTGGCAGCTCAAAGAGACATAGAGTCGACTGAAATCATCGGGTCTACTATTATCGGATGAGTAAAACTTGTATAACTGATGAGATGTAATAAAATAAGAACTTTCTTGCATATTGTGTCATCCTGACTCTTGTATTGCTTGCGCTTGCCCACACATTTCTTATAGCACTGTCCCATTGACGTAGAATGGTAGCTAGCATGCCCCTAGTCAAGGACCTCTTCCAACCGAAGAAGCGACTAACATGCCCCTAGTTAGAATTCCCATTTGCCAATATTACAACTCAAAAAGGCAGCTGGCATGCCCTTGGTTGGAATATGGACAAATGCCTTGCAAAGTGATGCAAATATGTGCGATTAAAAACTAAATGCTGAATACAATGCAGAGGCCAGATTGATGCATGATTTACAGACGTTGGTGCCCTTAGCCCCAAGGAAGCTTGTATTGCCTGCCATAAGAAGTGAAAATGCCCTCAACTCACATGGCACTAACGTAGACACTTAGGTTTATTTGTAGCTCTCTTTTGGAGATCATGGAGCCCGTGCCAAACTCCTAGGGCCCTACACCTACTCTTTTAATAATTCACACTTCTTTTACGCCCTCAAAGGCATATTGGTTGACCCTACCCCTACTTGGAGGTAATAAACACCTAAGTTGAGAAGGTGGCTGCTAGTCTTTTGGCTAAAGGGGTGGCAAGTCCCTTTCTAAATGTAAGCTTTGTTGGTGTATGCTTCAACTCCTCTCCAAGTTATGTGATAGGGATAGAATCGTCCTATATACCTCTCTCATTGGAGCTGACTTCTTTCTACAACTTCTGTCTTCTTATTTTTTGTGTGCTTCGAAGACTATATTTTTTCTTTATTGCACCCCCTCACTCACGACCTATCATTTTTCCCTCCCTCTGGTGGAATAGGCCCCTTGGGAATTTGCACATTTCATCCATGTTCCATGAATAATCACTCCCTCACTCCCTAAGTCGCATGGGTAGTAACACGTGAGGAGGACCAAACTCTTCCTAAGCAGGCTAGCTTCCGATTTTCCTCATTGGCCAATGATGATGCTTAATTATGATGCAGTACATAATATGATTTATGTTATGTTGGGATGCAATAGCCTAAAATACTAACATGTGGATGCAAAAAAAACATAGAGATGCAGGGTTCGCAGTGCAAGGCTCGAGATTGACTGGGGATCATTGATAATACTTTTTCAGATAGGAAGCATTGATAGGCTCTAATTGTGCACCACGATCCATGTCTTCAAGAATGATTGCACCTCTTGATAGGACCTCTTTTACTATGAATGGCCCATGCCAATTGGGCCTAAATTTTCCTCTGGCTTCAGGCAAATGAATGGCGTGCAAAACCAAATCACCTGGCTTAAGACTTCTGGGCCAGACCTTCTTCTGATATGCTCGGGCCACTCACTTCTGGTAGCATTGGGCATGGTGTAAGGCTTGCAGTCTGCATTCATCAATCAAGTCCAACTGAACACAGCGATCTTGAATCCATTCTGCCTCATCTAATTCTGCTTCCTTCAAAATTCTTAATGACGAAATTTCTACTTCGAAAGGAAGGACCGCTTCCATACCATATATTAGAGAATACAGTGTTGCTCCCGTCGATGTCCGGACCGAGGTCCTGTAAGCCCATAATGCATAAGGCAACTTCTCATGCCAGTCCTTGTGGGTCTCAGCCATCTTTTTCAAGATCTTTATCAAATTTTTATTGGCCAACTCCACTACTTCATTCATCTGCAACCGATAAGGGGAGGATCTATGATGCTTAATCTTGTAATTCTGAAGATAATCCTCAACTCTCCTTGCTATGAAATTGGTCCCATTATCTGATATGATGGCATGTGGAACTCCATATCTGGCGACAATATTATTCTTGATAAATTTTTCTGTGACTACCGCTGTTAATGTCTTATATGATGCCGCCTTGACCCACTTTGTAAAATAATTGATGGCCATAAGAATGTAATGATGTCCATTGCATGCTGCTGGATGAATGGCCCTGATAACATCAATTCCCCAAGTGGAAAAAGGCCAAGGCGATGACATGCTATGTAACTATTGTGGGGGAGCAAGTATAAAATTGCCATGTATTTGGCAGTTGTGGCATCTTCTCACAAATCGGCAACAATCTGTTTCCATAGTGGACCAGAAATATCCCTGCATCATAATCTTCTTGGTTAAGAGAACTTCATTCATATGTGGACCGCAGGTGCCTGCATGAACCTTTGACATTAACATATCTGCCTCCTTGTCCACACACCTAAGAAGCATTTGATTATAAGATCTTTTGTATAGCTACATTGCCCCGAGCACATATTTGGAGGCCAACCATATCAAAGTCTTCTTATCTGTTGCGGAAATGCTAGAAGGGAAACTGCCAGTCTCCAAGAAAATTTTAATATCATTATACCAGGGCAATTCATTTGTTGGTGGTGCTTCTTGAATATGCATGCAATGTGTTGGCTGCTCTACACAAGTGACTGAGATATCCATAGCCTGTGCCTCTAGGTGAGATAACCATGATGTCAGGGTAGCTAAAGCGTCTGCGTACGCATTCTTAGCTCGACACATGAAGGAAAACTTGACATTATCGAACTCATCAATCAGCTTCAGCAAATGCTCATGATATAACACAAGTTTTTGGTCTTTTGTTTTCCAGTCACCATTGATTTGTGAAATGACCAACATTGCGTCTCCATATACTTGGAGTTCTCGGACACCCTGGTCTTTTGCCACATGTACTCCTAGAATGCATGCCTCGTATTTAGCTTCATTATTGGTGCATTCAAATGTTAGTTTCCTCGCAAAGGGGATTAGCTGTCCTTGTGGCGTTGCCAAAACTGCACCAATGCCTCTTCCTCTTTTATTGACTGCACCGTCAAAATATAGACACCATTGATGCTTGTCTTGAGGGATTTCTGATTCTTCGTTGCCCATGGCAAATAAGATGTCTTCGTCTGGGAATTGTGTCTATAGCGGTTGATATTCTAGCAAGGGTAGGTCGGCCAAATGATCTGCCATCGCTTGTCCTTTCATGGACTTCTGTGTGACAAATGTGATATCATATTGTGACAGCATCACTTGCCATTTCACACATCTGCCCACCAAGGCTGGCTTCTAAAATAAATACTTGATAGGATCATGTCGACATAATAGCAAGACTGGGTATGCCATCATGTAATGCCTGAGACGCTGAGCGGCCCACAGCAAAGATAAACAGGCTTTCTCTATCGAGTTGTACTTGACCTCACAGTCATTGAACTTCTTACTGAGGTAGTAGATAGCCCACTCTTTACACCCTGATTCATCATGCTGTCCCAAGACTGTGCCCATAGAATACTGTGTTGTTGAGAGATATAATAACAGAGGTTGTCCTAGCGTGGGAAGAACTAACATTGGAGGTTTTGCCAGAAGCTGCTTGATCTTGTCAAAGGCCGCTTGACATTCATCATTCCAGTGTATTTGGGCATTCTTCCTCAGGAGTTTGAATATTGATTCACATATAGGTGTAAGTTATGCAATGAACCGGCTAATGTACTGCAACCGCCCCAACAATCTGTGAATTTCCTTCTCAGTGGTAGTGGGAGGCATGTTGATAATAGCTCTAGCCTTGTGAGGGTCCACTTCAATCCCTCTCTAACTGATAATATAACCCAGGAGCTTTCCAGAAGATACCCCAAATACACATTTGTTGGGGTTGAGGCGGAGCTTATACCTCCTCAGGTGGTCAAACAATTTCTTTAAACAGGAGAGATGATCCTCAGGCTCTTTCGACTTGGCAATCACGTCATCCACATACACTTCAACCTCTTGGTGCATAAGATCGTGGAATAATGTTGTCATGGCCCTCTGGTTTGTCGCGCCTGCATTCTTCAGTCCGAACGGCATTACTCTATAACAGAAGACTCCCCATAGGGTAATAAAAGACGTCTTCTCCATATCTTCTTCGGCCATTCTAATCTGATTATATCCTGGAAACCCGTCCATAAATGACAACATATCATGTCCTGCAGTGTTGTCCACCAGAATATCTATGTGGGGGAGCGGGAAATTGTCTTTAGGGCTTGCTTTATTGAGATCTCGATAGTTAATGCACATGCGAACCCGCCCATCTTTCTTCGACACAGGCACCACATTGGCGAGCCACTCACGATACATCACAACCTTAAGAAAATTAACTTTATGCTGCTTCATGATTTCCTCCTTAAGCTTCAGGAGCCACTGAGGTCGCCATCTGCAAAGCTTCTGCTTGACTGGCTTTGAATTTGGTATTAGTAGTAATGTATGTACTACCACCTCAATGTCTAACCCAACCATGTCATCATAGCTCCATGCAAAGACATCTGCATACTCTTTCAAGAAAGCTTTAAATTCTGCCTTTGCTTGTGGTAATAATTTTGCACTAATGCGTGTTTCTTTAATATCTTCTACCGTGCCGATATTGATAAGCTCCGTCTCCTCTTCTACATGAAGATTTGGACCTTCCGGGTCATTATCATGAAATAGAAACTGTGATGGCTCATTTACGTCATCATCTGCTCCATTAATCTCATCCTCCTCTCCGTAGGCAATAAGCTCTGATAAGATTTCTTGCTCAAATGTCCGATTCCGCACACTGATGGCGCGTCATGACAGTCATAGTGACCTTCGTGTTCTTATATCGGCATTGTGCCACATCTTCTGCTTGCCTGTCCGAATGACTTGAGGAGCTGGGGGTCCCTACCTCTACCTGTCTATTGACATTTTTTGATTTTTTGATACTTTTTGGATTTTCTTTTTCTTCTCTGCTAATTACAAAAGATTCTGCATGCTGGCGGCTATCTTGCTGCAAGCCAGTGAGACTACTGCCTCCTATCTCACTTGCGCTCAACTCAAGTTGTTTTTTTTTTTTTGACACTCACCCTCTAGGTGAGGTTTATACTGCCAATACCAACTAGACCCGCCTCCCGACTAGCATGATATTAACTCCATTGGTCTAGCATCCCTCTTCTCTGTCTTATGCAGGACCATAATTGAAACCTGGTCCTGGGGTGGTACTGGTGATTCTGTCTGCGGTGGTGACATGACCACATTTCCCTTCTTGACTCGGTCATGTTCTACCAAGTCTTCTACGAGCACATCTAGCTGTTCTTGGAATAAAACGTCCAGATCTCCAATTACATCATCTTCCAGGCCACTCCCAGAGTCTGCCTTCTGGACTGAATCCTCCTACACTACTGCCTGACCGACTGCTGACAGTTCTGACATTAAAATTGCTAAATAATTCTGTGACTGCTCGCTGACCAGCTCAAGGCCTTGCTCTGTCTCTGACTAGCCGTTTTCTATATATGATTCTTTTGGATAAACCCATATTGATGGCTGTGATACTGACACTGTGTACGATCTTTGATTTGGATCCAAGATGCCTGCACTGGTGAAGTTTGCTAAATTCTGTGGAATAAACATCTTGGAAGACTTACCAAAGCGTGGCGATCTCTTCTTCTGATTCAGACATTCATACCCTAAACCTTCGCGCTCTATCCTTTCTTCCGCCTCGATCGGCTCGATGATTCCTTGGCCATAAAGCCCAAGAGGCGATCCTTTCTCGTATCCCCACTTGCGACAGAAATTATCAACCATCAAACGAGGGTTACCGCAAGTGGCCAAATGGCCAACGGGCTCAAAAGGAGGAACGAAATTAACCGGCTCAAACCGGTTAACCCGATAAAGGACATCAGAAGGTTTTGTTTCAAAATGGATGGTCTGGGGGGCTACTGCAGAGACTGACTCAACCTTCTCCATATCTTCTGCCATGACAACAACAACATTGTCATCCCAGCAGAACTTAATCATACGATGGAAGGTTGAGGGAATGATCTGATGCTTGTGAAGCCAAGGGCGTCCAAGCAAAAGGTTGAAAGAGGATTCAATATCAACGACATAGAATTCTATGTCGAAGTGAGTAGGGCCTATGGTCAAAGGAATGATTAAGATCCCAAGTGCATCATGATGCGTATTATCAAAAGCTGTCATCCCTTTCACGGTTGGTGTAATGTCTTCGGACTTGAATCCGATTTCACTTGCCGTACGTAAGGGACAAACATTTAAGCCTGCTCCATTGTCTACCAATGTTAGAGGGACGCGAAAGCTTCGATACTGCATAGTGATGAACAAGGGGGAATTATGGTTGGTGCCAAATGGAGGTAACTCTAGACTAGAGAAGGAGAAAACTTGTGGCGCCGCTATCATTCCTACCATGCTCTCTAGAGTAGCTGGCTCTATGGTTGGGGATACACAGGCAGCTTGGAAGACTTTGAGGAAGGCTTCTCTGTGCTCTACCGATGTGTGGATTAGGTCCCAAATAGAGATATCGACTTTAACCTTCTTAAGTTGCCTGGTTATATCAGCTAAGGGTTGGCTGCTATTGGCAGGGACAGGTGGTGCTACTCTAGGCATAGGCAGTTGTGGGGAGTGTGCCTGTAATTGGACAGGGGTTGGTGCTATGGGTGCTGGCGATCTAGACTAGGCCTGTGATAGGTTTGGGTTATGTGTTGAGGAAATAGGCCTTGGTGTTGGGGGTTTGTAAACTCTACCCGATCGTGTCACTTCTGCGCACATTCTTGTGGCATAGTTGTAAGGGACACGATGTGTGTCGTGGGTAAGAGTCACAACAACCAGGGGGCGGGCGATTAACTGTACAGGCATGGTGGAAGAATGCGGGTAAGCACGAGGGTAAGTCTGAGGATAAGTCTGAGGTTGCTGGTGGGTTTGAGGATATTAGTGGGTCTGAGGATAGGATGGGTGACTCGGCCCAGACTAGGGCCAGGCTGATAAACAAATCGGGGCTAGAGGCTGGGAGTATATGACAAGCGACGCCACAGTGTACTCTGACTCAACAACCGGACGAAACATATTAATAGATTCCTCAGAACCACCGAGGAAAGAGTGATACAGTTGGTGGGGAAAAGGGGACGACTCATCATGAGTCAAATCGGTTTGAAGGATGGGGGTGAAATAGACTCAGAAGAAGAAACAAAATTGACTCCCGAGGAACCTGATGCTCCCGAGGGTGAATGCTGTGGCAAAGGCTGACTAACTATATTGGTGTGTGCTGGTGGTGCTTGTGCGGCTACTGGTGTGGGTGCTGGGTCGGCTGCCTGAGTACTAATCACTATGACCTTTTGGTCAATCAAGTCCTGGACAACGTCCCTCAGTGTCAGGCAATTATCAGTCGAGTGACCCATGACCCAATGTAAATTGTAGAACGCATTCACGTTATACTAGGCAGGAAGTGGATTAGGCGGTGGGCGCACCTCAGGCAGCCTCAGCAGGGACGCGACCTTTGGGAATACCATGCTCAATGGCTCCACTAATGGGGTATAGTGGCGCCTGTCACGGCGTTGTCTCTTCGGTTGCGGATATGCCAACGGTGGACGCGTCCTGGCAGGTGGGGTATGGTACATTGGTGTGGCAGTGTGGTTAATGTGTGATGAATGCGGTGCTCTAGGTGTAAGTGTGGGTGCATACACTACTTGGCGTTGCAGGGGCGGGCGGACATTTGCAGGAGCAGCAAGGGATCTAATATAGGAAACTGTGTTCTTGAAGGGATCTCGCATCCTGGGTGGATTGGCATTATTGTTGTTGTTGTTGTTGCTACTGATAGCGCCACTATGTGAGGCAGTGACCTGCTTGGCAAATGCAAAGAGCACTGGAAAACTGCTGCCACGTAGTGAGCACTCAACATGGGCACCCGCCCGAAGCAATGCAGAAAAAGTGGTGACTGCCTGAATGCTAAATAGAGCCCCGACTGCTGGCTGTGCTCCTCGGATCATGATCTCAATAGACTCCTCATCGGAGGGTCTATCTTTGACCTGTGAAGCCAAGGACCGCCAATGTTCAACATACTCCCCAAACGTTTCATGGGGCCT
The DNA here is from genome assembly GCA_024699735.1 of Posidonia australis. Taxonomy (NCBI): domain Eukaryota; kingdom Viridiplantae; phylum Streptophyta; class Magnoliopsida; order Alismatales; family Posidoniaceae; genus Posidonia; species Posidonia australis. The sequence continues at coordinate 8,352 of JAMKQA010005238.1, forward strand.
TTGCTTAAAAACGACTATGTCCTCCCGCTTTGGGACTAAGTCAAGATTAAAGGAGTACTGTTCAAGGAACGCCTGGACAAGGTCTTCCCAAGACCGGATGGTGGCCATGTTGAGGGAAGTGAACCACTTCAACGTGGGCCCGATAAGACTCTTCTAGAATAGGCGGATGAGCAATCTCTCGTCAGCTTGAAGCTATGCGAGGTCTCTGCAATAGGCTCTAAGGTGGGAAATTGGGCAGCCCTTACCATTATATTTGTCGAATTCCGGGATTTGGAAATTTGGTGGGAGAGCCGCCTCTGGAAAATAGCAGAGATCCCGGAATTGGTAGGACCGAGGGTCCCCACCCTGCAAGTGCCGGAGAGTGCGCTCCAAATCGCTCATCCTCGCAAGGAGAGCGTCTGGAGCTATTGCAGTCGTGGATTGTGGAGCAGATGCGGGGGCCACGTACACTGTATGGGTTGCCCATAAGGGCTCCTCTGGATCCACAATTCCGCCGTCTAGTGCTACAACAGGATGGCCAATGTACCTGTGCATGGGTGCTGTGTGCTAGGGGACAAAAGATGAGGCTTGTGTCTGATATAAAGGTGAAGACAATGCAAGGGGTAGTGCTACAAGTGGTGTAGAATGCGGGAGCAAGAGCTGTTGCACCGGAATGGCCTCAGGTATAACGCTCATGGCGGGCTGTGCTCCCGCCAGCCTAGAAGGCTGGCCACCAAATAATAGAGATGCATGCTGTGGTGGGTGTTGTGACGGTGTTACAAAAGGTAATGTCGACACCCCTATTGCTGGAGAGACGAGGGACAGTGACGGCTGTGGGGGTGGTGCAGTGGGTGCAAACTATGATCCTAAAGCCGGTTGCAAAGGCAACTCGGGAGTCGAAAAGGACAACGTTGAAAAGGGTTGGAGAGCCAGTGTCAATCCCTGCAACTGCTGGGCGAGGGCCGACATTTGTTGCAGTTGCGTAGTGACGGGATCATCACTAGTGGCTCCAAAGGATGGAGGCAAAGCAGGGGAAGAAACAGGAGGTTGAGACCATAGTTGTGCAAACTGTGGGGAGGCTACTACAGAGACAGCCACAGTCGAGGGAGGGCTGGTAAACACATATCCCAGGGGAGGAACAGACTCAACTGCTGAGGACCCAACAGCAGCAGAAGACCAAGCAGGTGACCCCGAAGGTGGGGTAGCCACAAGGACATGGAACTGGGGTGGCGGAGGTCCTCGGGATGTTAGGGCGAAAGTGGAGGCAGCAGTGATAACTGGAACAGAAACAAAGGAAGGGTACACCAAAACGGGGACCTCCTTCTGAACAGCAGGGGAAAGGGGCTTGCTGGTATGCTAGGCCATGGTGGATCACGAGCGGGTACGGATCAGACTGCGGCTGGGAATGAGAGGAAGGATCCTAGGACGAGCTATCGTCGAAAGTGACGGATAACTCGGGAGACGTGGTCGAGAATGGGGTCGCAACGAGAGTCAGCGAAAGGAAAGGTCTCGAGCTCAGGATAAGGAAACTCGCACGTTGACAAGAATTCTATGCACATAAACAAACAAGTTAGAAAAGATGCAATGTTTATGGTGGTATGAGATGCAAAATGCATGAGTGCCTCTACTATGCACTCCCTCGCAACCTAGGGGTGTCCTACCAAGCCGTCTACTCCAGGTTCACACAGGGGTGAATAGGTCTCCGACTCAAGGTTAGAAAGATTAAGGTCCCCGTTCTAAAACCCAGCCAAAGCTTAGGCAATGAACGGGTGGTGCATTCGGGCCTCGTCCTCTGCCAAAGCAGTAGGCTGTACCCTCTACTAACACCGACACTACCCAAGACAAGGGGTGACACACCTGATATTTCATCCCACACCAAAGCCATAGGATGAGACACCGAGAAATGTCCTTCGCAAACTGTATAGGCAGACTCAGGAGATGAGAAGATGCTTGCCCTATATGATGAATGCAAAGTATGTGTTGAGTCTTTTACTTGCAAGTTTATTAAACCGTGGGGGAAAATATGCAATTTGTCACTAGTTTACCTTATGTTTTATTGATTTTGGTTTTTTATATTTTCATTAACCAAATGGGGAGAGCAGACATGTCTATAATCTCCTAAACATGGCATATACAAGAAGGGAAAGAAACATGCAAATCAGCCATGAATTAACAAACAGAAGCATGTGAAGGTTATGTGCAACAGTGATGACATAGCAAATGTAAAAAGAAAACACCCATTATATAAAAGGCATGCATGTACGAAAAACACCACTTATAAAGGGACAACCAAAGCAAAGCAAGGAAATAAGCAAGCAAGGAAAGAAGCCAAAGTAAACGAGAAACCCAAAACAAAAGCAGGGATCTAGTTATCCCCAGCGGAGTCACTAGTTCCTGTAACCATGCCAGCGATAGCCTCGGGATTGGTGCAAAAGGCCAAATGTGGGAGGAGCGGCAAAGTCACGGCAAATCAATAAAAATAATGATAAAAATGCAGGAGTCGCCACCTAGTCTATTAAAAACGGAAGACGAGGAAAATCGCTTAAAAACATTCAAATCATGCAATAAAGCCAATGGAAAAGAAGGTCATAAACC
>JAMKQA010005239.1:0-13846 GCA_024699735.1 Posidonia australis
CTCCACCGAGAGAGGCATGTGAACAACCTTACTCCTACCTTTTAGCTTGGAGAGGAGTAGAAGCACGCACTTACTATGCCCAAATGATCAAAGGGACTAGCCACCCCTTCAACACAACAGAAGTAGCAGCCACCCTCCTCAGCATTAGTGTTTATTACCTTTAAGCATGAGTAGGGTCTGTTAGCATGCCTATGAGGGAGAAAAGAAAATGAATCCTCAAAAGAGTAGGTATAGAACCCTAAGCATTTGGCATGGAGCCCATAAATCTGAAGGAGAGCCACCAATAACCTAAGTGCCTAGGTTAGTGTCACATGAGTCGAGGGCAGTGTCACCTCTTATAGTAGGCAAAACAGGCTTCCTTGGCGCTGAGGGCACCAATGTATCAATTAGCCATTTCTTTGCATTTGCACAGCATTATTGATTTTGTAAAGCATTATTTTTCGCATTTCGACCAGGGGCATATCAGCTGCCTTATGAGTCGTGTCAGCATTTAGCTAGGGTGCATTTTTTAAGCATAGTTGCAAGGCATCTTATTCGCATTTCGACCAAGAGCATGTCGGCTGCCTTATGTGTCGTATAAGCATTTAGCATAGATTGCATTCACTTTGCAAGTCATTTTTGCTCATATTTCGACCAGGGGCATGTCAGCTGCCTTATGGGTCGTGGTCTGAGCAAGCAGGCATTTAGCCAGGGGCATGATAGTCATTTCTTTTACGCGGAGGAATTTGAAATCAGAAACATATTGATCCTGGTTAGCAGATATGAACTTGCAAAAATTAGTAAACAATGCAAAGCAATATCAATGTTATTATGTTCTATCAGGAGTACACATATCAATAATCAATTCGAGGCCTCTTTGAACTGCTAGCCTCCATGCTATCGCTTCCACTAGGTGGATCCTCGCTCGGGGGCCACGTCTCTCTGATCTCCGCCTCATACCTGGCTGTGCAGCCTGAGCCTTTGACAAAGGCAAGAATAGAAGACTTGATGCCATCACTCATCAGTTGGGCCAACTCTGTAGTGGATGCAAAGGAGCCCGCTACATACTTTTTCAGCCTATCCGGGCAGGGGCTTTGCTCTATGGAGTCCTGGCAAAAGCCGAACTGTCAAAGAACCCGGACGGGATGGTACTCCACACCTCCAGAAAATCCAGGGAGGACCACGAGTCGCATGTTCGTGGTGTTGAAGAAGGCAGTGAAGTTCTGTGATGCAGAAGATATGATGCGCCAAGTCACAGAATCCGCATCGAGATTCCGCAGCTTTTCACACAATTGAAGCGACCTCGAATGATGGGTGTAGCTGTAGGCCTCAAAGACGCAAGGCCGGGGACGCAGAATCTTCACCCCCATGTGAGCAGCAAACCAGACCTGGCAAAAAGGAGCTATGGTTAATTAAAGCACAATAGAATATTAATGATGGTCAGCTGGTCTGCTTACCTGCACCAGGGCACCACATCCATAGAAGTGGCGAGAACGCCTCGAGGCCCGGTCCAAGCCTACAAAAGTTTCAGCAAGCAGAATTGGAGCCAGGTCGGTTTGACGAACCACTGCTGCCCAGGCTATCTCGGCCACCTTAATGGCCACAGTTGTCCGGCCGTGACTGAAAATCAGCTCCCCGAGGAAGCGCAGCACAAAGCAGAAGAGCCACAGAGGGTTCGAATAGCGGGCACCAATGATGCTGTCGAAGTAATCCAAGCGTATCATGGGTGTAGGACCATCTCGGCAGACAATGTTTTTCTCACATTATTCCTTGAAAACACCCGTGAGACGGCTCACAACGTGGACATAGCTGTCGTGGCAGAAAAATACAGAGGGAGACAAAAAAGGTGACAAACCATAGATCCGCCTGACCTCCTCCAAAGTGATGGTCATTTCCACCTGCCCGAAGTGGAACACGTGCAAAGCTGGCTTCCAGAAACGGGCCATGGCACATAGCAGATGCCAATTAACCTCTTCTTTGGCAATACTGAGGAGGGAGGATGATATGCCCCAAGTCTTCAGTTGTTCTCGATCAGTAGGCATTAATGCGTCAATCCAGCCGTGCAAAGCATCCGAGCAGAACTTCGAGGTCTCCATGGTTGGATAACTCTACAAGCATCAACCATAGTAGTAAAAGATGTAGAAAAAGATTAGCGGCATATTACATGCGAAAATCAAGTGTAAAGGCATATGAAAATCCTATTCATAAGAGACAGAGTAGCATAGAAATGCAAAAGCCGCCAGCAAATACAATACAGAAAAAGAACTGCAAGGAAAATCTGTGGCAATACAGGGAACACACATGCAAAAAAATCTACTGTAAAAGAGAAGAAAATCCGCAGAATGGCATAGATGCAGAGATAATTTACAGAATCTGAAAAAGCTAGCAAAGATAACAAAGAAAACTTGTATAAAATCCAGCAGAATATATTTATGTACAGAGGATCATGCAAAGACATTTGCTGTAAAGATAGAAGTAATGGAAATCTGCATGAGGCAACAGCAAAAAGTGACAGTAAGCCATACCATTATGCGTCCGTGCACAGAGAAACAGAGTTGTTGAAGCAAAAACCGGGGTATGCTGTGTTTTCCTTCACGGGAGGCGGCGGCTTTTCTCGTAAAACACGAGATTTTTATAGAGAAGCAGAAGGGATTTGTATCAGGAAAGGAAACAAAACTCGCCATTTCTGGAGACGCACCTATATGGCGCAGGAAACTACTGCACCTAGGCGGCGCACATAAGTGGTGCCCATAAAAACAGAAATTCAGCAGCATCAGTTCAGCTTGTCTACCTTGCCAAAATCGGTGCCATTTGCTAATCTCAACGTTGAGTACCTGTTTGCATACAACCTGCACTTACAAAAACCCCGAAGGACACATCGTAAAATCCAGGGATATCTTATACATTTTCAAAATGTTACAGAATACAATGTTTTTACAAAATTTTCAGCAAAATACAAAATTTTACTCCTCCTCAGAGTCTTCCTCATCAGCCGCCGCCTTTTGGAAGTACTCAACCAGTGTTCTGTTGCCCTCTTGAACAAGTCGGCGCGACCACTGAGAAGCAACGGCAGCCTGAGAACGAGGAGCAGAGTTGAGAACCGCCTGGGTGACCTCAGTGTCTGAACAGTCCTCCTCAGGCGCCTCCATGGTGAAGTCCCCGCTGGTGTCTACATTCATCCTCTCGGCAAGAAAATCTTGCTGTAAAAGCAAACATGTGTTAGAAATGAAATTTTAAATATAGCAGCAACAGTACCAGGAGGAGAAGCTTACCTGGACAATGTGCGCCAGCGCAGTTCCTGCAAAATAGCAGAAGCATCAGATATATTCAATATGGTAGTTTCTAAAATAAGAATTTTACCCACTTTCGGCAGATGTCAGCATAGAAGGCTCCAAATTGCTCCTTGAAGCCCTATGCATTCAAGCAAATGTACACCTGTCATAGTTCACACAATAGCAAAGAAAAGCAGAAATGGAAATCCTGTACTTGAGCCCAGCTGGACGCATACCACATCCCGCGCTGGCTATCCCGCACAGCCTCCTTGAACAGGTACGACTTCCCCACACGTCTGTACCAAGCAAGGTAGTCTGTATAGTTGACTTCTCGAAGGACGTGCCTGTCCTGAGAAGCCACGGCAACTGCATGTCGGTGCCTAGCAGCTGAGCGAGTCATGGCTGGGAGGTCCATGTCAGTAGGAGGAGGGGCAGCAATGCAAAATACATCAGAGAACTGATGCCGCATGCGCCCTAGGAGGTAGAGGGCCGACTTCTTCATACAGTAGAATCTCACCTGTTTGTCCCTCAGAACGCGGCCAGAGTTCAAGGGAGCCCAGTCGAAGCCATCATATCGAGCGAATGGGCGTAGATGAACCTGTTACAGAAACAGAAATTGTAAGCAAGCAAACTACAACAAGCATGCAAAATTAAAGTTAAGGCGAGGGAGACTTACATCCTTGAGTTCTACCAGGTCCAGCAGATACCGGTAGGACTCATAGCTAAACACCCCAGTAGCAGCCCGATGGTCAGGCTCGACCCACTGGTGGGGAAGGGGCAGGAGCTCGTCCCGTAGGCAGCCAAAGCAATGCCCCCTGGTGATGTGCTCTATGATCTAGTATTGTAAATGCAAGCAGGGCAGTTATCAAATATCAAGCATAAAAGAAATTTGTTTTGAAGCAAATACTTACAGTCAACAGAGGGTACAACCCCACATAAGAGCGGCGCCCGAGCTTGACCACATTGTTGAGCCCACAGACCAGACAGGTATAGCTAGCACCAGCCCAATCATAGTGATCCAGGTGCTCCAGGTTGGTCAGATACGCAATCTAGTCAGCATGGATACAGTAGGCTGACGAATCGCAGAATATCAAGGCTAGCAGCTCGAGTAGAAAGTGCCTCTGTACAAAATCTGCTTCCTCACTGCCAGACTCAGGGTTGGGCCAGAACTTGTCCCACACCCTTAACCACCCCACTGTGATCATATGCTTCCCCCTAGGCGGCTTAGGAGGGACACAGCCAAGATGTGCAGGCGCGAGGTGGAAGCCATGGGTGGTCTCGCCAATGATGGGCTCGTCACCAAAAGGAAGGCACATCAGTAGAGCCCACTGATCGGGCAAAATAGTCAGCTCGCCAAAAGGAAAGTGGAAGGAGTGTGTCTCGAACCTCCACCTTTCTACCATGGCACGGAAGAAGTTGTAGTGGCCGTGGATGATGGGAAGATGCAGCAAACCACCAAACAGAGACTGGTGATGGAGAAAGTCCTGTAGAAACTCCGGCAAACGGTGTAAATGCTCGAGCATCAGACCCCAGTGGCACGCATGATCCGATTTGCATCCCCTTCCTGAAATATCAAGCACATATTTTGAGCTGGGTCAGAAGCAAACAACACAAGAGCAGAAAGCAGAAAGCAATTTAGAGCACAAAGCAAGAAATTACCCCAAACTCGGGGCTCTCGCAGATATGATGGTCGCTCAACAGCCGTCCCTCGAAGTTTCCAGATTCCTTAAAATGCAAATGTCAGAAAATACCGGATCTGAATATTCTTCTTCTATTCAGTTCGAGCTTACCTCAGCGGGGATAGCAGGCATCGAGCTATCGGAGGCCCGCGACCTCGAAGAATTGCCCCCTCGTCTGGAACGAGAACTAGAAGGCATGTCCCCCGAAGACTATGGAGTTCTTGCCTCGGGAAATGAATCATCCTGTAGAAAGAAAGTCAAACAGCAGCAATAAGCGCGATAAAATGCAAAGCGTCGAAATCAGAATGTGGCATTACAGTCATTGGCAAAATGGCAAATTATCAGGCATTTTTTAATAAAGGCAATAGCATATCAGTGTTTGATGGTAAATTTGCAAAAATGAAAGCTAACAAGAAAGAAAATATCAAGCAATTTTGATGCAAAACAGCAGGCAGTAAAATCAGAAATTAAAAGCGAGCAATGGCAATATCCGCCCAAACCAGTGAGCCCTCACGGCCAACTCATCAGCCCCCACCGTCGGAGCAGTCCGCCAGAGCATCGTCGGTAGCCAGTCAGCACCGCCAGCTGCCTGCCTTCCCTTGGCATGCCTACATTCCCAAATCCAGCAGCCACCGCGCGGAACAGTCCGCCGCCGGAGCCCGCAATTGCCACAGCCAGCCATCACAACTGCAGCCCGAGAGCCACCGTGCGGAACATTCTGCCGGAGCCCTGCAACCCCAGCCACTGCTGCCCGCCGCCGCTGCAACTGCAGGGCGACCCTGCAGTCCACCGCCGCAACCCACGCGGAACGGACCTGCCGCTCCAGATCCGTCGGGGACCTCCAACTGTCGACCACCCGCAACGAAGGAGCAAGACATACAAGCAAAAAAAAAGGGGGGAGAGGGATCAGAACTTACCCTCGCCGGCGAGCCGCGATCCAGCCAGTCCTGGAGAGTCTGATCCATGCCACCATCGCCAGTCGTTGCTGCAATCGCCGCGCACCTCGCCGACACGCCTCACGCGCGCACCAGCCGCAAGCACCCCGTCGACGCACCCCTCGCGCGGTGCCACTGCGAGTGAGAAGAAGGAGGCGGGTTTTTGTTGGGTTTACAGAAAGAAGAGGAGGAAGAAGACGCAGGCCTTTTTTTCGTGAAGAGAGAAAGAAGAGAAGAAGAGGAAGAGGCGCGGCTTTTGGAGGAAGGAAGAATTTTCCTTCGTAATGAAATTTTATGACGCCTTGAAGAGATAAAATGCATCAGCGTGCGTAACCAAGCAGCATGCAACTCTTTGCACTACCAAGCAGTTCCAAGCAGCAAGGAGAAAAATCTTAGCAGTTATGGCAGTTGGCCAGTGGGGCCCGCACGAGAAATAAGCCAAAGTGAAAAACGCAAAATGACCATGACAATTGCGTTCCAACCCTTGTCATCCCAGCTCAAGCATCAAGTGCAGAATATGCAGTGTCCAGCACATGGCTCACAAAATGCATCATGTGGGGTAATTTGCAGAAAACCCCCTGCATTTTGTAAAATTGCAAATCAGTCTCAGTAGGATGCAAAAAGTTTGTTTCAGAGTAGACATTTGTTGATATACAGAAGAACCTCAAATGCCACCGCACCATCACAGTACAGCAACCAAAAAAGCAGTTTGATTGGGTAATTTGCAGTAAAGCCCAAAAGTTGTGAATATTTACGCATAGGTCCTCACCTTTGCAAGAATCGCAGCAAATGAGAAATCTGAGCATGCATCTCGACAAGAGTGCCAGTCTCCGCACCGCAACCCTGGCAATCAGCTTATTGCAGATCCTTCCGGGGGAATAATCCTGGAGTTATCACCTTGCTTTCCGTGATCACATCCTGAGCGAATAAGACCCTTCTGCCCCTTTGGATTTCCACGGGCGTGGAATATAGCTTGCTTGACTTTGACAGGGCGGTCAATGTCCCTTGCCCTTTGGATTTCTGCGTGCACGGAATCCAGCTTGCTTGACTTTCACCGGGCGGTCAAGGTCCTTGCCCCTTTGGATTTCCGCGGGCGCGGAATCCAGTTTGCTTGACTTTGACCGGGCGGTCAAGGTCGTTTGCCCCTTTGGATTTCCGCAGGCGCGGAATCCAGCTTGCTTGACTTTGACCAGGCGGTCAAGGTCGTTTGCCCCTTTGGATTCGGGCGCGGAATCCATCTTGCTTGGCTTTGACTAGGCGGTCAAGGTCCTTTGCCCCTTTGGATATCCGTGGGCGCGGAATCCAGCTTGCTTGACTTTGATTGGGCGGTCAATGTCGTCTCCCCTTTGTATTTTTGCGGGTGCGGAATCCAACTTGCTTGACTTTGACCAGGTAGTCAAGGTCCTTTGCCCCTTTGGATTTCCACTGGGGCGGAATCCAGCTTGCTTGACTCTGGCCAGGCGGTCAGGGTCGTTTTGTTTTTCCCTTTTGAGTTTTCGCGGGCGCGAAATCTCTTTGTTCGCCCTTGGTCCGTGCGGACCGGGCCCTGCTTTGCTTGACAAATATTCTATTTGTCATGCCCCCCTTTTTTCCTTGGCCTGGAACCCCCAACTACTCAGTTGACAGCCGTCACGCTGTCAGGCGGCCGAGGTTGGCAAGGCTTATTTAGCTTGTCGTATCCTGTCTCTTTGGATGGTAACCTCATAATCCGACTGATGGGTCCGACAACTTATCATTTTTCCTGCAATGTTTGCTTTTGTTTATGTTTTCAGCATTAGCATTGGATTTGCATCGGCTTCCGCATCGGCTCCTGCATTGGCATCATGCATTAGCATTGCATTCCAAGCATTTAGACCAATAGGTGCACGCATTTTGCATTTGCATTTGCATTTGGCAACAAGTCATGACTTTCAATGCATCCGCCGGATAAGTGACTTACCGCCTACAGCAAACACCATCCTTTTGCAACCTCAAAATTGGGGTATCATGTCAACCCTGAGCATCGGTCTTGGTTCCCTTCGTCCCTCGACCTCGCTCAGGGAGGGGCATCTGTTGACACCCCGATTTTGAGGTGATTCATTGATAAGGCTCCAGTTGTTGCTTTGGATATGGCTGACCCTTGGACTAATCCCTAAGCCCACAGCATACCCGCAGCCCAGTTAGAAAACCCGACCAATAGGGGAGAGCACCAACCTAGCACATCTAGCTAGCACATCAACCTAGCACACCAAACTAGCACACCAACCTAGCACACCAACTTAGCACACCAACCTAGCGCACTTCCCTAGCACACATAGGTGGCGCACTTAGCCAGCGAACATCCCTGGTGCACAACGCTGCGCAGGCTGCGACTGCTGGCTTTCCACCTTCCTTGGCTGTTACCTCCAGCAGCGAATGTGCCGTGGAATATTCTAGGCTCTTTGTCTGCGAGGCGCTCCTTATACCCGTAACTTACCCCTAAGAGTTCCCTATAAAAGGACCCCCATAGGCACCACTTTCAAGGGACGAAAATCCTGAGAAGCTGAGAATCCTGAGTAGAAATCCCTGCACCCAGCCACTTTCTCCTCTAAAGCCAGCCCTCTGCACGAGCTTCTCCAGCAGCCCAGTGGCTTATTGTCATTCCCTAGAGCACCTCCTTGCGTCCCAGAGCCTTTCAAAGCAACAAGGACCTTCTTATCTCTGATATTGCAAGAAGGAACACTTCGTGAGGTAGGCATTCTACCTCCATTGTTATTTTCTTAATGCCATTTGTGAACTGAATAAAGCATGCTTAAAACATTACGTATGATCTGTTTTATTCCATGCTTTTGTAGTTTTTCATGATATCATGCTTGTTTTTCTATGCAAATAACCTCCATGCTAATCTATGTTTGCACTTCTACCATGTAATCTACATGTGCTGTTGTTTCCTTGCATATAATGTTTTGCCATGCACCATGTATGCCGTTGCACGTAGAAGCATGCACATTTGATCATCATTTATACATGTTTTGTTTCGTTTTATCCAGATCATGCTTGTTCTTGAGTATTTCAGACATTTTTATGCATGAGCCCACCAACTTGCCTTGGTTTCAAATGTTTTGTTTTCATGATGATTCTTCGATCCTATACACTCACAGCATGTTTCCAGTTTTTATCATAGCATAGACCCTTTAGCACTTGCATAGATCTCCCTTGTATCTCTACTGGGTGGGTTCTGGAGCAGGTGACAGTCTGATCCAGAATCCCTAGGGCGCATATCCCTGTCGCACCAAACCCGCGCACCAGTCTGGCGCACTCAGCAGGCGCACCAGACTGATCAGAGATCAGAGCACTTGCATTCAGCACCATACTTGCATGGCTTTATCGCACAGTTTTAAGCTTGTTTCTTCTTGACTGATTCTCTGGTTTGCCGAGATGCCATATGCATGTTTTCAGCTTTCGATCAGATCATTTTCCATTTGTTTTTCTCTGTTTTATCATTCAGCTCCAGGCTGAATCTGGTAGACTGATTGCACCTTACTCCCCTGTGAGAATCATGTGTATCAGTCCATGATCCAGAGGCATGGCTGAATCATTATTTTCTGCATCTAGTTCAAATAAGTGAGATCTTGTGAGAGGCTTCTGGCCCTTGAGCTCAAGATCACTGCATTGCATTTACATATTTTAACTCTTTCAAAGCTTGTTTTCCAAGTTTCTCCAGAATGGTTTCTGCTGCATGCTTCTCCAGAGTGCACCCTCTGATGTTTTACCTCACTTGGCTTTCTATTTTTACCTCTGCATGCATCACTGTCCCACCTAGACGCACATAGGTGGCACTCCAGACTGACGCACCAGTCTGGCACACCAAACAGGCGTAATAGCCTGTTTTCAGTAGCACACAACATATCTTTCCTGTGTTTTGCTTGCTTCCTCGACCCGATTTGCTTTTGGGTTTTCATCTGGTTTTATTCCTTGATGCATTAGGAAGGCACTCCTCTGTTTTCAGCAGTTTTCCTGCACTTTAGCTTGCATTTAGGCATATAGAAGGCAAGGATGATAAATCGCTCAAGATATTAGATCCCTAATCTTATTATGCAATATTCTTGCGTCAACTCTTGGCCCAACACACGAGCGATATTTCTGAGCATTAGGACACATCATGCGCCTATATTATAGACACCACAATCACTTGCATGGCATGGCATATCGCCCTCGGGCGTACAGCAAGAGGCTGAAAAGCTGACATTTCAAAAAGAGAAATCATTAGAAGACGGATTCGTCGGGTGTGCGAGGGTGCCCAACACCTTCCTCACACGTAACAGGGATCCTTACCCGCATTTCTGGTTTACACAGCCCCTTTTTATTTGTTTGCATGATTTTTCATGTGTCTTTATGGTTTTCCTCGTCTTCCATAATAGACTAGGTGGCGACTACTGCATTTTTGCATTTTTTTTTTCCCCTTTTCTTTTTGTCGTGGCTTTGCCGCTATTGGCGCAAATACCACCCATTTGTGGCCACTCTCGCCGGCATGGTTACAATATGTTTATATAAATAAATAAATAAATAAATATATATATATATATATATATATATATATATGTATATATACATATATATTGTAACACTCGTAAAATTCATTTTGTAATTATTTACATTTTATGAATTTTATTCCTGGACGGGTGTTACTGTTCCGAGGCTCGTTGTGTGGTTTTGTGCTTTTGGGCTTGGGCCTCGTGGACTGGCTTCTACTTGCGTGTCCCTGTGCGTGGTTTCACACTGTGCTTTGTGGCACTGTGCTTGTGGGGCCTGCTTGGGTGTGGGCTGGTGGCTGAGGCTGGCTGTTGGCCTCGTTGGTGGTGGCTGGTGGTTGGCTGTTGTGTGGTGTGCCGGTGGCTGAGACGCGTAGGTGGGCACGTTTTCAGCTACTCCAGGCTTAGGCTTTATAAGCTGCACTGTACTGCACCTCTCCTCGCCACCCGTTGCTTTCTTCTCCTTCCTTCTTCTTCCTTTCCCCTCCTCTTCGGTGGTGCACTTCTTCTCCACCTTCCCCCACATTCTTCCTCCTCTTCTCCACTTTTCCTCCTCCTTCTCTTCCCTTCTCTTTCCTTTTCTTCCTTTCCACTCATCACTCCTACCACCTCTGTTTATCCCCTACATCCTGCGCGTGTTGATGGAGAGAGGAAGAGGTCGAGGGAGTGAAGCAGAGGGTTGTGGTTGCTCGTGGTGGTGCGCGGAGCTCGCGTGGTGTGCCTCGTGGCCATGGTTACACCAGAGTTCGCTGGAGTCGGTCAAGGATCGCCGGAAGCATTTCTCAGGTACATATCTCCACTCCTTGCAATAGATAGCATGGAATTGGTAGAAAATGCTAGGATTGCATGAAATCTAGGTAAATTCTTTTTCCTAGAATTTATTGTGATTTATTGAGGATTTATGGATCATTTATGGGCATTTATGTTAGTGGTTGCGTTTTGGGTCGTTTTGACCCTTCTGTCTTTGTGATTTTGTATCTTGATTCTTGGTGAATGAATTTTAGATTTGTTTGTTGGGTTTTGGAGTAGACTTGAGGGTCTACACTATATGTTTTATGATAGATTTTTGGTGTTTGTTTAGGGGTTTCGATTGGAGGTCCTAGTAGGGGCGATTTCGGACGATAGGGTTTGGGCTGTTTTCTGGTTTCGCAGAATTTGACATACCGAATGGAAACAACATACCGAATCAGGAGATTTTGGCATACCGATTCTGTTTGGCATACCATTTTTTTGTCAGTTTAGGTTCTTTGGTCGGAATTCGTTCTTCCATTTTGGACGGTATACCGAATTGGCTTGAGTGTTGACTGTTGACCCCAATTCGACATACCGATTTAGAATCGACATACCGACTCAGGGGATTTCGGCATATCGATTTAGAATCGGCATACCAAACCAGGAGATTTCGGCATACCGAATATGATTTCGGCATGCCAATTCTGGGCCCAAGTGAGTTTTGCAATGTGTTTTCGATGGCTTTCTGGATGTCGTGTTTTGTCCCTGTGAGAGGGGATTGTGGGCCATCAGTGGTGATCCCTTGGGACACCTGATGCGTCATTTTGTCGAGATTTTGGAAGAGTTTTCAAAGGATATGGAAATGGTTTGGAAAATGGTTTTCAAAGGAATGGTTGGCTTGGTTTGGAAAATGATTTCATGATTTTTTTTTTGTGGGCCGAGGTAGTGTGGGATCGTGTTGTCGGGACCAGGGAATGTGACGACATTCTTGGGTGGTCGGGCGCGATGTCCCCTGTTGAGGTTGTGGGGCCGAGATACCTAAGGCTGAGGGGCGTCAGGTCTTGGAGGTATGAGACTCCTTGACTATCGTCTCGAGGCTAGGGTTGACGTGTCTTGTGGCATGACGGGGAGGTATAATACTCCTGCTGTCGCTGTGAGCACTGAGGCTCGGGTGTTGTCGGGTGTGGAGGTATGACACTCCCTCCTAAGCATCGTGTGTGGAGGGCACCCTGAGGAGGCGTACCCTGTGGTGGCCAGTGCGGGTGGGACACGTGCCCCGTAGCTGGTAGCGTCCTGAGAGACAGGACAGCCATCCCATGGAGGGGTTGGCTTCTAAGGGTTCTCCTGAGAGAGGAGAATCGCGGGACGGTGATCGCCCCTGCACAGGGTGGCTTCACCGTGGCAGTGCAGAATGCTGGGGTCGCCCCTCGGTGGACTGCATGTAGCCAGAGTTTGGTTGCCTGACACCGGGCTTCATGACTCACTGTGTGTGGTTTTGGCCATTGAGGGTCGTTGCTTGTGGTTTTGGGCCAATGGAGCCTCGATTTGTGGTTTTGGCCTGTGTGGGCTTGTTTCTGAGGTTTTGAGAAAAGTGTTTGCGAGAGGAATTTAAAAGGAAAATTGATTATGAATTTGTTTTCCGTGGTTTTTGTGGGGTGCGTACTGGGTGACTTTGGTCACTCATGCGTTTTCCTTGTGGTTCTGTTCGTTGGTGCAGACATGCGTTTGGTTTAACGTAGTGCATATAGTCTGGAGTCTGCTAGCCGCACACACAGGTTCTTGGTGGTTAGATATTTTACTGTTTAGCTTTAGTTTTCCCGTAATTTAATTTGTTTAAATTATTGTGGAAATTTTGGGACGTGACAGATCTGGTATCGGAGCCCCAGGTTCACTAGGTTGCACTACACCCAGGTGTCCGGTCTAGTGACTCCATAGGTTTTGCATGCATGGTAGGGTCTACACTTGATTTCTCGGCATGGTTTTCTGGTTGTTGCTTTGTCTGTGGTGCAAGTACTTTGCCTTTCTCTGGTAGGATGCCTCCTCATGGTCGTAAGGGCAAGGCCCCTGTCGTGGAGACCGAGTCCTGAGAGGACGTAGGCGGATGGAAGGTAGTTCATGCGGAACTAAGGAGTTTGGCGCACAGGATTTCCCAAGCGTTCAGCAAGAGTAGTGCTAGTGGACTGTCGGGTGACCCGTGGCTGAACCAATTCACGAAGCTTTGTCTGTTGTCGTTCAAGGGCAAGGTCAGTGCTGAAGAGAGCGAGGCCTGGCTAGAGAAGGTGGTGAAGATGCTGGAGAGCTTAGCGTGCCTAGAGGAGCATTGGGTGAGGTTGGCGACCTACCTGCTGGATGGTGAGGCAAATAGGTGGTGGAGGTCTGTGAGGCGGCTGAAGCTCTCGGACTCAGTCACTGCTAATATCCAGTGGACGGATTTCAAGGCGGCCTTCTACGACAAGTAATTTCCCGCTCATGTGATGGAGTAGCTTCGCCGAGATTTCTGGAGTTTGGAGCAGGGCACGATGTCGGTGCTCGTGTATAAGACTGAGTTCGCCCGGCTGGAACGCTTTGCCCCTGTCTATGACTCTGAGGAGGAGCGAGCGCAGAGGTTTCTGGACAGCTTGAACCCTGGACTTCGTGTGAAGGTGATGGGCTGTAGGTGCTGCACTGTGGAGGACATGGTTGGGATGGCTTACCGCTTCGAGGCGGAGCATCAGAAGTTTCTGGAGAGTCATCCCAAAGGGAAGGGTAAGTCTTCTTTT
>JAMKQA010005240.1:0-14202 GCA_024699735.1 Posidonia australis
ACAAACAAATTAGAAAAATGCAATGATTATGATGGTATGCAATGCGAATGCATGCTACTAGTATGCACTCTCTCACCATCTAGGGGTGTCCTACCAGGTTGTCTACTCCGGGTTCACATGCTAAGGTAGATAGGTCTCCGACTCAAGGTTAGAAATAGTAAGGTCCCCGTTCTAAATCTTAGCGAAAGCATAGGGAGTGAACAAGTGGTGCTTTCGGAGCCTTCACCTCTGCCAAAGCAGTAGGCTGTGCCGCTTTACTAACACCGACACGACCCCAGTTAAGGGGGAACAAGCCCGATTTTCCATCCTATGCCATAGCCATTAGGATGAACCACTGGAACATGTCCTTCGCAGACTGTATAGTTAGGCCTAGAGAAGAGAGGATGCATGCCCTATATGAAGTATGCGAAGTATGTTTTAAGTTTTTTACTTGCAAGCTTATTAAACCATGGGGAAAGATTTGATTTTGGTTGTTAAGTCTTATTAACCAAGGAGGGGAAGCAAACATGTCACTATTCTCCTAAGCATGGCATAACAAGAAGGGAAATAAACAGGCAAGTAGATATGGATAAAAGCATGTGCTACAACATGTGCAAAAGCGCGGTGACATGGCAAATGTGTGAAAGAACAATGTAGTAAAGGCAATGTATGCAAAAGAAGACACCACTTAAAGAGAAGGCATGGCATAAAAAACAAAACAAGCAAGGAGAAAGCCAAAGCAAAAGAGAAATCAAAACGAAAGCTAGGATCTGGTAATCCCCAGCGGAGTCGCCAGTTCCTGTAACCATGCCGACGGGGGTGGCCACAAATGGGTGGTATTTGTGCCAAAAGCGGCAAAGCCATGGCAAAAAGAAAAGGGGAAAAGATGCAAAATGCAGGAGTCACCACCTAGTCTATTATGGAAGACGAGGAAAACCATAAAGACATGAAAACTCATGCAAAACAAACAGAAAGGGGCTGCGTGAAACCAGAAATGCGGGTAAGGATCCCTGTTACGTGCGAGGAAGGTGTTAGGCACCTTTGCACGCCCGATGAATCGGTCTTCTAATGATTTCTCTTTTGCTTATGAAATGTCGGCTTTTCAGCCTCTTGCTGTACGCCCGAGGGCGATATGCCATGCCATGCAAGTGCTTGTGGTGTCTAGAGTATAGGTGCATGATGTGTAGGGTTGTGTCCTAATGCTCAAAAATATCGCTTGTGTGCCGGGCCAAGAGTTGATGCATGAATATTGCATAATAAGATCAGGGATCTAATATCGTGAGTGATTTATCATCCTTGCTTACTATATGCCTTAATGCAAGCTAAGAATGTAGGAAAACTGTTGAAAATAGGGATGTGCTTTCCTAATGCATCAAGGAAGAAAATCAGATGAAAACCCTGAAGCAAATCGAGTCGAGGAAACAAGCAAAACTTAGGAAAAACATGCTGTGTGCTACTGAAAACAGACCACTACACCTGTTTGGTGCGCCAAATTGGTGCGTCAGTCTGGAGCGCCACCTATGTTTATCTAGGTGGGCCAGGGATGTATGCGGTGGCAAAAACAGAAAGCCAGGCAAAGCGAAACATCAGAGGGTGTACTCTGGAAAAGCATGCAATAGAATCATTCTGGAGAAGCTCGGAAAATATGCTTTGAAAGAGTTAAAATATGTAAATGCAATGCAATGATCTTGAGCTCAAGGGCCTGAAGCCTCACACAAGATCTCACCTATTAGAACTAGATGCAGAAAACAATGATTCAGCCAAGCCTCTGGATCATGGACTGATACACATGATTCTCACAAGGGAGTAGGGTGCAATCAGTCTACCAGATTCAGTCTAGAGCTGAATAACAAAGTAGAGAAAACAAATGGAAAATAGTTTGATTGAAAGCTGAAAACATGCAGGTGGCATCTTGGCAAACTAGAGAGTCAATCAGGAAGAAACAAGCTCAAAACTATACGATAAATCCAGGCAAACATGGGGCTAAATGCAAGTGCTCTAATCTCTGATTAGTCTGGTGCGCCTGCTGAGTGCGCCAGACTGGTGCGCGGGTTTGGTGCGACAGGGATATGTGCCCCAGGGATTCTGGATCAGACTGTTACCCGATCCAGAATCCACCCAACTGAGATACAAGGGAAATCTATGCAAGTGCTAAAAGGGTCTATGCTATGATAAAAACTGGAAAAAACATGATGTGAATGTATAAGGTCAAGAATCATCATGAAAATGAAACATTTGAAACCAAGGCAAGTTGGTGGGTTCATGCATAAAAATGTATAAAATACTCAAGAACAAGCATGATCTGGATAAAATGAATCAAAACATGCATAAATGATAATCAAATGTGCATGCTTCTACGTGCAAGGGCATACATGGTGCATGGCAAAACACTAAGCCTGGAAACAATTGCTCATGTTGATTACATACTAGAAGTGCAAGCATGGATTAGCATGGAGATTATTGGCATAGAATGCGAGCATGTTATCATAAAACTACGAAAGCACGGAACAAAACAGGTCATACATAATGTTTTTAGCATGTTTTATTCAGTTCTGAAACGGCATTAAGAAAATAACAATGGAGGTAGAATGCCTACCTCATGAAGTGTTCCTTCTTTGCGATATCAGAGATAAGAAGGTCCTTGTTGCTTTGGAAGGCTCTGGGACGCAAGGAGGTGCTCCAGGAAACGACAATAAGCCGCTGGACTGGTGGAGAAGCTCGTGCAAAGGTCGGGTTTTAGAGTAGAAAATTGCTAGGTGCAGGGATTTCTACTCAGGATTCCCATCTCTCAGGATTTCGTCTCCTTTAAAGTGGTGCCTATGGGGGTCCTTTTATAGGGAACTCTCAGGGGTAAGTTACGGGTATAAGGAGAGCCTCGCAGACGAAGATCCTCAAAAATATTCCATGGCACGTTCGCTGCTGGAGGTAACAACCAATGAAGGTGGAAAGCCAGCAGTTGCAGCCTGCGCAGCGTTGTGCACCAGGGATGTGCGCCACCTATGTGTGCTAGGGAAGTGTGCTAGGTTGATGTGCTAGGTTGGTGTGCCAGCTAGGTGTGCTAGGTTGGTGTGCTAGCTAGGTGCTCTCCCCTATTGGCTGGGTTTTCTAACTAGGCTGCGGGCTTGCTGTGGGCTTAGGGATTGGTCCAAGGGTCAGCCATATCCAAAGCAACAATTGGAGCCTTATCAATGAATCACCTCAAAATCGAGGTGTCTACAAAGGGGGTGCCTTGATTCCATTCATTCGGGTAGGACCTCAAAGGTGAGAGAGGGTGCCTTGACTTAGTCCGTTCGGATAGGACCTTGAAGGCAAGAAGGGGGAATGCCCTGACTCCGTCCGTTCGGATAGGAACTCAAAGGCGAGAAATGGTGCCTTGACTCCGACCATCCAGATAGGAACTTAAAGGCGAGAAAGGGTGCCTTGACTCCGTCCATCCTTATAGGAACTCATAGGCGAGAGAGGGTGCCTTAACTCCGTCAGTCTGGATAGGAACTCAAGGGCAAGAGAGGGTGCCTTGACTCTTTCCGTCCGGATAGGAACTCAAAGGCGAGTGGGGGTGCCTTGACTCCGTCTGTCAGGATAGGATCTCAAAGGCGAGAGAGGGTGCCTTGACTCCGTCCATCCAGATAGGAACTCAAAGGCAAGAAAGGGGGCCTTGACTCCATCCATCCGGATAGGAACTCAAAGGCGAGAAAGGGTGCCTTGACTCCATCCGTCCGGATAGGAACTCAAAGGCGAGAGGAGGAATACCTCCCTATCAGGCATAGAAGTTATGAAGACTTCATTCGTCCAGGTCAGGGCAATAAACGAGATACTCAATTATTATCTGGGTGGTCCCCAGCGCCAAACCGACAGGCAAAAGAAAGTAGAATCCTGCACCAGTCATGCGCATGCTGTCGCGATGGAGATCTTTGTTCTGCATCAACCATTAGTAATCAAACAAGCTAGCCAGAAATGTTATGAAGAATTTTATTATTAGAGTCAGTAACATGACATGAATGCTAAGAATCTGTGTCATCTCTGGATCTTTTGGAGCCCGAGGCTTTGGCAAAGAGCGTACGGCTCGAGGCGGTGAAACAGATTGGCCAGGTCTTTTCGACTTCCTTTTCATAATCTACTATGCAACTCTTCCCCTCTATGACTGTAAGATCCCTCAATCGTACAGAGCCACTGAGCAGGCGAGATTGCTCCTTAGTCATAGTGTAGGAGCTTAGGGGGTATTCTTGGAACAGCGCTGGCATTTGCCCCTGAAGAAAAAATCCTGCTGGTAACTGAACTATCGCATCACACTAATTGGGTGGTATTCCACTCCACCAGTCAACCCTGGCAAGATGATAAGCCGCATGTCGACTGTGTTGAAGGCCTCAAAGTTATGAGAAGGTGAAGGAATAATGCGGCAGATGATTTTCTATTCTGTCAAGCTTTCTAAACACTCGTACTCCTTCAAAACTGAGGTGATCGTGCGCGCTTGGCCACTTTGACAGTAAGATTCGAAGGCTGATCGTTGCAGGCGCAAGACTCCTACATTGAGATGTGCAGCCAACCATACCTGTACAAAAGCTCCATAGCCATAAAAGTGTCGGCAGTGGTGCAGTGATCGGTCTAGAGCCCGGTAAGTTTCTGCCAAGATGATAGGGGCTAGATCTATTTGTCGTGTAACAACTGCCAAAGTGATCTCAGCGACTTCAATGTTTACAACTATCCGGCCATGGCTGAAAATCAATTCTCCCAGGAAGCAGACAATAAAGCCTTTCAACCAAAGCTCGACTCCTAGGGAGGTGCACATTCCGACCATTTTGTCAAAGTAATCTAACTTCAGCATTGGAGAAAGTCTGTCTATACAAATGAGCTAACGACCACAATCACTGGTTGATAGGCCAGTTAGCTCACTCGAGACTGAAGAATACCCATCACGCCATATGAACACGGTGGGTCCCAGGAACCTCTGTAGACCACATATTCTATGGACCTCCTCTAAGGTTGGAGTCAGTTCGATTCTCCCAAAGCGGAAAACATGATGAGCTGGTTTCTAGAATCGGGCAACTCCACACAGAAGGTATCGAGAAACATCCACCTTCGCGATCTCTAGAAGCGTTGAAGAGATTCCCCAAATCCACAACTTGTCACGATCACTTTCAGTCAACTGCTTGATCCATGCTTGGAGAATGTCTAAGCAATGTGTGGGCACCACCATAGTAGGGAAACCCATAATTTGTAAGATTCTTCAACTTTCATGTCTCGAGAATCCTCAGAAAAGGCAAACGATCTCCTGCAGGACATGCTCGAAACATTGTTTTAGAAACATATTTCAATTTTGCTTTGTTCAACAGCACTTAGCAAAATCAAAGAAGACAGGTAAAAGATACAGTGCAATGGTATTGTAAGAATCAGAGGGGCTGGCCTAAAGTTGTAACTGATTGAACAGAAAGCTACTGAATAGACTTAATCTTGTGCACAACCCTGAGGGGAGGTCCTGGTTATCAACCAGTTTTGACCAGGTACCCAAGTAATGAGATATGACCCCTCAAACTCGGGGGACCGGGATTATTTGATGATTGTGCCTCTCGGCAGATTACCGAGATCTTCGACCTACATAGCAGCTGACATGCCCTTGGTCGAGCATTAGCTCAAAGCGTCTAACCATAGGACAACTGACATGCCCCTGGTTTGACATGGATGCCTCTTTACTACTCAGAGCAGCTTACATGCCCCTGGTTGAGTACTGGCTTAGTGTGTCTAACCATAGGATAGCTGACATGCCCGTGGTTTGACATAAGTTGCCCTAACCGACGAGAGAGGCTTACATGCCCCTTGTTTAGGCGATGTCCTCCTGATTCTCTTAGACTGAAAGTCATTGTCACATCCTTGCAAAGAGAACCGGATAGTACTCTGTGACACTTTTAGGATGACATTTGTGGAAAGAGATGCATGCATGCTGAATGATTTGTGGGATCTTATTGGTGCCCTCAGCATTGGGATGCTTATCGCCAAGTGCAGACACCCCAATTTTGCAGGCTTGCAGGATAAAGTATGGTGGCTGGGCTTTTGATCACAAGTGATCTCAAACCTTGGTTTTGTCCCAATGCCAAAGAACACCAGACCCAACAACAAATGGTCTGAGCCGTGATTTGGGGACATGCAGGCACACATCTTTGGCGCACCTATCTGGCGCACCAGACATGCACACTTCACTAGCACACTAGATAGGCGCATCTCTTAGGCACACCATGTAGCTGCACTGGACATATGCACCTGGCCGGTTCCCTCATCACAACCGTCGATCACTGTCGGTGCTTGGGCAGGCAGCGGGGTGCATGGGGGACAGTAAGGTTGTTACAAGTGGTTAGTCTGTTAGGAGGCTTCTTAGTTTGTTACAGAGTTGGTTAGTTGTTAGGATTTTGTTGAGTTTTTTACAGCCACATGAGCTTCACCTACAAAAGGAGCAGCAGAGGCAGAGGTGAGGAGGTCTTCTTTTCGCGAAAGAAAAGCAGAGAATTCCAGAGCGAGGGAGAATTCCAGAAATAGAGAGGGGCTCGCAGAGGTGAGAAGTGGAGAATTCAGGCCACATCCAGCAAGCTACGGTGGAGACGCACATCGTTAGGCGAAGTATGCCCTCCTCCAACATCATTTAGCTTCAAATTCAGTTTCCTAGAGCTTCCTTAGTCTTTCTAGATCATTTCCAATCAAGACAGAGGCCTCCTCTGGTCGGAATCGCTCCCTAGTCCTTGCCGTCGCAATTTTTCGATGATATAAGTGGGGCTGCAGCTCTAGGGCTTGTCCTTGATCTTAGAACCCTAGGTCTACCTCTCCTAGCATACCTCCTGTTTTTTCGCTCCTCCAATTCCAATTCCGATCGCTGTGGAGGTCTTCACCAGATGATCGCCGAAATCGTGACGTTCCACCGTTGTTAGAGAAGATGATCGGAGCCAGAACAGGAACACACGCCTCCAGCCACTCTACACTGCTTTGAGCCTCTAGAAAGCTTCCATGGCATGTCCCCAGTACTTCGGAGCGTTTAGATCCACACGACGACCTCTAGAACGCGCCCGTGACCTTGCTCGCCGGAGGAAAAGACGTCGACGGTAGGTGGAGCTCCCCCCCGCGTCATCATCCAACATACTCGCTTCTAAAAGAAGAAGAAGGCTCCTCTTTTTGCCCCGAAGCCTCCGCAACCTCCAGATCGCTGCGTCGTAGCTCCAACAGTCTCCTTTCTTCCCCTCGCCGTCGCCAGAGTGCCTCGACGGCGAGGTAGGTAGGAGGCCCACTCCCACCATTGGAACCTCGATCCAAGTCGTTGGACCTTCTTCCCTCTTTTTCTTCTTGCTTCCCACAGGGTTTGATCTCAGATTAGACCACCGGAAAACCTCTAATTGTCTCTCCGACGGTCGTGGATGGCGGAGCTCCAGGGCCAGCGGCGGCCGCTGCCTTTTCTTTAAAAAACAATTTAAAACTTTTTATTTTAAGAAAATTCTAAAACTTTTTGTCTGTTGCATTTAGGTCATTTTTTATTACAAGTAGGTCCTTTCCTTACATTTAGGTCCTTAATCATTTTTCTTAAATCGTTTGAATAAAGTTTTAACTGAAAATATTGCATTATGCTCCTTGAACATTCAAAATAATGTTTTCCAGGTTTAAAAGTTTAACAAAAACCCCAGAGTATCTTTTTATGCATATTAATCCAATGTCTTTGCATTTAGGACCTTGAACTTTTTTGAAACCTTTTTGAATGCATATCTCTCTGGTTAAAATGCATTTTAACCCCCACACTTTATAGATTTCACACTGAATGCCTGTTTTCTAGGGTAAATTTATTGTTCTACCCCGAAAACTTTTATGGATCCGTTTTCTTGCATATTTTACCCTGAATTTCCACTAATTTGCTTTGAATGCATGTTTTAAAGGCAGAATTGCATTTTAACCCCTACGAAACATCAATTTGACCAGAAGTACACATATTTGCACATTTGACTCTAGATTTCTTCATAATTGCATAGAATGTGTTTTCCTATGTATTTTTGATTATTTGGGCATCAAAATTTCAGCTTTTACTCACAATTAGCGTTTTTTACAGAAAGGCCCCTGGAATTCATATTTCTAGACCGACACATGCATTTTGCACATTTGTCGCAATTTTTCATGCAATTTTCTTGCCTTTTCTTCTTTACTTTGCGCACACTTTTCCATCTCATTTTGAGCTTGGTTTTCTCGCCATCTCTCGGTTTCTTTCCAATTTTCGCATCTTAAGGTTTGATTTGGCTTTCCATCGCCCGAGGGCATACAATAAAAGGCTTAACAAAGCCGACATGGTCCCGAAATGAGGATTATTTTCCCTTTTTTGATTTTCTCGGATTTATCTCAATTTTTGCTGATTCGTGAGACGCTTTCTGAGAATTTCACGATTTTCACGAGTTTCCTCATCGCCCAAGGGCGTATAGTAAAACGACATTCTCAATGCCTACATTTGACCCTCAGATTAACTTTATTTCATTTCATTTCTTTGATTTGGCATGTTTTCTAGTCGTCATTAACATACGCATTTAAAATAAGCAAGCACACACCATTAGACCATTGACAAGTAAGAAACCTAGAAAGACTGTGTTTTCTCAGTCCCATGGGGGTGCGTAACTCCTTCCCCATGCGTAACCAGAATCCATACCCTTTCTCTGGCCTGCATTCATTTGTGCATTTTATCCATTAGGCACGGAGCACACATGTTTTCAATATCCCGTTTGCTTCTTGGTTTTCTTGTGTGTTTGGTTTTCCTCGTTTTTCCATTAAAAGACTAGGTGGTGACTCCTTTCCTTATCCTTTCTTATCTTTCCTTGGTGCTTTCGAGTCTAATCTTCTTCTCCAGATTCACCGTCTTCACTATGACCATATCGGGTCTCCTCGTGTGTTTTCACACACCCGGTAGGGGAGAGCCGTGCTAGGTTCCACCACCATGGTTACAGGAACTGGCGACTCCACCGAGGATAACTAGATTCTAGCTTTCATTCTGGTTTCCTTACTTGCCTTTGGTCCATATACTTTGTGCTTGTTTGCTTGTCCTGTTAGCTTGTAAATATTAGACTGAACATGCCTTTTTGCCTTCTTTACACTGTTGCTATGCCACCGCACATGCACATGACTTAATACATGCTTCGTTTGTCGATACTTGCTTTTATTCACCTACTTGTGAGCACAACACCAGCACATGCCATGTTCATGCCTTTTGCTTGTTGTTTGACTTTTTTGGATGCCATGATTGTGTGTTTTTCCTTTTGAAATTGCCATGATTAGGAGAATAGAGACATGTTTGCCTCCCTATCTGGTTAAAATAAAACACACAAACTCAGATGAACAAAAAATAAGGCATAACTAGAGACAAGTGCTCACAAATTCCTATGGTTTAATAAAGCGCAAGTAAAAGACACAAAAGCATATCGCATGATTGATCAAATAGGGCATGCATCTTCTCATCTCGGTCACCCATAGTTTACGAAGGACAATTCTAGTAGCCCGTTCTATAGCTTTGGCGTAGGATGTGTTGCTAGTTTGTCCCCCCTTGTCTGGGGTCGTGTCGGTGCTAGTAAAGGGTACAACACCATGCTACTACAAGAGACGAGGCCACCAATGCACCACCCGTTCACTGCCTACGCTTCGACCAGGATTTAGAACGGGGACCTTACTTTTCTGACCAGAATCGAAACACAAACCCATGAGTGCGTCCCACATGGTCAACCCTATAGGGGACATGCATGGTGAGAGAGAGCATGTTAGTAGCATTCATGTGCATGTGTGCCATTCATGCCACCTTAATAACTCGCATTTGTCTTTGCGTCGTTGTCCAAGTTCTAATACCTGTTTCTCTTGCCTATTTTCTTAGGTACATTGTTGCGAGGTCCTCAGCTAGGAGTTCGGGTGTCTCTATCACGGGCGGCTTCCCGTGGTTGTTTTCTCCTGCCTCTTCCGAGCTATTGGTCACTTTTGACAGTAGTTCGTCTTAAGGCTTGTGCATTTGTCCTTTACCGTAGCTCCTTTTATTTCACTTGCAGTTAGCCATGGCCCCGTAAACCCGCAAGCCTCCAGTTGTTGTTCTGAAGGGGGTCCCATGCTTAGATCTTTCTTCTCTCACTTTGTCCTCTTCTTCTTCTATCTATGCGTCCTGATTTGGGAATCATGGAGGATCCATATCTCCTCTTCCAGGACAGCAGCGAACACAAGTCGGTCTAGGGCCCGTCACTGATTCAATTGCAGTGACAACCACTCAGGTCTCAGAAGTTCTATCCGCTGAACCCTATCTCTTGGGCCCACCTGTTTCAGGAGTTCAATCAACTGCGGTATCATCTGTTTTAGGGGCCATTCCTGTTCCGCTCTTGCCTTCTGACCTATCTTTTGATGGGTCTTCGGCCAAACAAGCTCAATACTTGAGAGCTTTGGCCCGAGGGTTCGAGCGTATGGCCATTTCTCTTGATCATGTTGAGAGTCCTCCTCTTTCAACCTCTGAGGTTCCAGTGCAGACCGCTATAGCATTGCAGGCTCACCCCACTACTTTATTGCCCATACCATCGCCCCAGCATCACAACGCTCCGGCGATGGGGGCGTTGTCTCTACCTCCAGCACCACAATTGCATTGGTCACAACATGCATCACAGTCACCTAGGAATCAACACCTTAGTTGTGCGAGAGTACATCATTTCATGAGTCCATCACCCAGAGCTGTACTGTTGCCGTAGCTGTTGCTCTCGCGCTAAATACCCCACACAACACAGCATATTCGGATGTCACCTCAACATCAGGGTCAAATTCCAACACGTAGGTCGTCACCGCACACTAGGCGCACACCTCCCACTGTCAAGCCTGTGCATCTCGTCGCATCAGCTCAACAAGGATAGCAACCTAAGGATAAACAAGGTTGTCGCGTTGAAAGTGACTACACTTCACTGGGCGAGTTACAGAGTGCTGCTTTTCTTCATGTTGTGTCACTTCTGAGACTCCCAGATCTGCGTCCCCCACCAACTCCACTCCCTCCATGGTATGACGCGAACGCATACTATGATTATCATCGAGCCCCGGGGCATTCGACTAATAAATGCTACACTTTGTGGGATGTCATACAGACTTTGTCGACAGTGGGACTATTGTTGATAACACACGAGGCATAGCACTCGCATCCATATCCCCATCATCACCAGCATCTAGTTTAGTACACATTACACATCCACACACCACCGTTGAACCGACGCGTCTCATTGCGTCAATTCGATAGGGGCAGCAACAACGGCAGAGGCGGCCTCGCCATAAGGAAAGAGACTTCACCCCACTCGGGGAGTCATTGAGTGACATCTTTCCCAAAGTTGCGCCATTCCTGCGGCTACCGGAGATTCGCCCGCCACTGAACCCGTTTCCTAGGTGGTATAAGGCTAACTTGTTTTGTCAATAGCATCGCGTACATGGGCATTCGACAAACAAGTGTCACACTCTCCGAAATGCTGTCTAGATTTTGATTGACAATGGAAGCATTATCGTCAACACACAAGAGGCAGCCTACACACACGCCTGCACACACACCTGCACACACGTGCACACCCTAGAATAGCCGACCTTACTTTGCCTGAGACTGCAAGCTTTGAGGATACTGGAACCTTAGGGGTTTTCCCCTCTCTCCTAGTTTTTCCCGAGGATTCCATCGGGCCTCTTTTTTCCTATCTTCTCCTCTCTCTACTTCTATCTGGCAGCACATGTGTATGCCTCTCCTGTTCCTCCCCATTTGCCTAGTTTGTCCTCTTGTCTTTTCTCTGTTCTGTATGGCGACACTCATGTGTGTCACTCATGTTCTTGTTCCTTTGTGGGGGGCCTAACCTAAAGTTTGCTAGTTTGCCATGCACAGATCTAACCCACCACGTGCAAATACCCTGGATCAAGTGGGAAATAGCCGTCATAGCAGATGTCAACTCCATTCGAGGTATAGTCCTAAGGACACAAGCAGATTCGACATTCACATGGACAGTCTCAGTTCCAATAATGGTTGTGATAGCTTTTGTTACACCTGCCTTGATTCAGATTTCCAATGGCACTGCTAGGAGTTTCTTTGAACCCCAATGGCATCGACAAACAGCAACGATAAGGACTGGAGTTGTATCCTTTCTCTTTTTTCACTGTTGTTTACTATTTTTGCATCATCATATACCAAAACACAAAAAATATAGAAAAGCACAAAAGTTAAAAAAAAAATGGAAAAAGAAAACAAACACAAAACAAGAAAAACATCAAGAAATGAGGGTACTTTGCTTGTCAAAAACATTCTACCCAATGATGAAAAATTGGAAAAGCTCGCCAATGTCAGAATGGATTATCCCTCCTCAGTGGTCACTACTTAGACAACCAAGTTAGCAAGGGAGTCAATGAGCATCAAAGCCAGACGAAATGTCCAAGCTCTGCAAGGATCCTGCACCTCCCAGAGGGAGATAAAATGTTAGGGGTGACTGAGAGCGTGAGCCAGAAAAGAAAACATACATTCGCAAGGGCATAAAAGAATAGAGAAGACAGAAGGCGAAGACTGAAGTCAGCCCATGAGTGAGAGGCATGCGTTATTGCTCTACCCTTACCATACCTTGGAGAGGTATCGGAGCATGCACTCAGTAAAATCACACCTTTGAGGGACTGACCCACCCTCTTGCAATAAAGGCCTCTTGAATAGATCGAGCGCTTATTACCTCCAAGACAAGGTTAGAGTGAAACCGCATGTCTGTGAGGGAGTAAAATAAAACACAATGATGTTGAAAAGAAAAAAAGTAGGTGTAGGACCTTAAAGTGTTTGGCATGGAGTCAGGTCCATTTCGCTACCTTATAGTAAGTTTGAGTGCCACCACTACCCAGCGAGAGCCACCATACGACTTGCGAGTCTCTGTAGTGGCAACTGAGTCGAAGGTGTCATCCTCCTCTAACAGGCATACAGCATTCGGGCCTAACTGAGGGCTAACAAACAACTGAACTAAACAAGCAAACAATCTAGATAATGAACTCATTGAACAAGCAAAACAACAAATGCAGATAACAAGCAACTGAAATCACATGGCATGCATTTCTTGATCAAACAAAAATTCACTCTTAAATGACTAAATTGTTCACAATAGTAGAGTCCACAATAATAATAATCATCATAGCCTTGCCTGGATTAATTTTTTTGTCTACATATAGACTAGTTCAACAGGACTTTTGCCAAGTGCTTTTAGCCAGGATATTTCAGCTCCTCAGTAGCCGAAGTGCATATACAGTGAGGACACCAGTTAGTGTACGAGCTACACGGACCTACAGAATCGGCAATGTAACAGCAATTCCTCCGCAACAGTTCAAGTGTGGTAGACACTGTTTGTGGAATGCTTGAGGACAACACAGCTGAATACATGTTTGCAGCCAGAGCATAATGACATAATGAGTAATAGAGTAAAGAAGAGCCAGCCCAAGATAGACTATGGTGTATCACATTACTTCCTGCCATCGGAGTATAGCTCAAGACAGTGGATGAATATACATGCCTCCAGTTAGTGAACAAATGTGTCTCTGACCTCAACAAAAATCAGTCGTGGCCACTTCAGTGATTCAAAGTGCGCCTACAGTCACAATCAAATCCACAAGTCTTTACATCCTCAAGTGGTGCCCAACACGTCCCAAGATAGCCTGGCTCAATGCCAGAGGCATCCTTTTTTGCCTTGGTATCTCCAGATCTGACCTTTGAGCATCATATACCTTTTATGCTAGGGGCATGTCAGCTGTTTTCTAGCTTGGTTCACACAATCTGTTACGTGGTTCCTCAAGGGCAAGACAATTGTTCTCTGATTAGAACCTACATATCAAATGATTAACGAAGACAACAACATGACTAAGGACTCTACGCGGCCATCATGAATATGGCAAAGACAAACAGAAGAATGTCCTACAGCAGCGCGGCCAAAGACAGAGCTATCGAACACCACGATTGAGCAGAACATATCCTAAACATACCAGCCAGAGTTACAACCTCGGTCAAAGGCCTCTATCAAGTTGCCACAATACCTTCTGTCTTTCAAGTATAGTATAGGGAAGCAGTTGGGTGCACATAATACTAGTCACATGATGAATGGATCACTTACTTCGACTAGGGATGGTCTCAAGTACTCTAGTGGTTCAAGGAACATCTGTAGTTACAGCATGGCTTCCAAGACCCCATACCCTCAAGAGATGTCCAGCCAGTCCAATACCAGG
>JAMKQA010005241.1:0-12338 GCA_024699735.1 Posidonia australis
ATACTTAATGCCTGGCAACTGGCAAGGCATTTTAGCAGGGAAAAGATGGACAACAAAATATTGCTACCTATAGGTATGTTTTTCTTCTAGAAGAAATGGGTTAGTATTTTCTAATCTTTTATTCATTACATAAATGATGAAGAAACCCCAGGTTTCCTACTATTATCCATTACATAGACCCAACTAACCTGTTGAATGGAAAACTCTATCTAGTTGCACATAACCAGTTGGCCCCGATCTGGCTATGACTAACCAAACTAGTGAGCCAAATTAACCTCCAATCATAAAAATAATCCATTTTGGTATTATTCATGAACCCATAACATCTAATGCACGGCCTAAAACTTTGCACTTATGTATCATAAACTTCACTAGAAAAATAGATTGTCACAGGTAAATGTTGCCCCCCCAACTATTGACAACTAAACCCACTAGACTAGTGGCATGGTCTTCAACAAAACCAACGTAAGGAGCAACTCACATCATATTCTAAAATAATATCTAATTATCTATTATTGTTTGTGTCAAAAGATGAAAAGAGGCATCGTTGTGCATCGTATTGAATAATGCAGTAGTTTTCCTTGTTCCACAACCTCATATTCTATTCAAGTGGAGGCTGATCTTGCTTGAAATCATACGGAGAACCCACAGAGAATTAGACAACCTCATATTCTATTCATTTCCTTTGTGCATTGTGACTGGTCAATTTTTGGCATCAACATGTATTTTATGTCACCATGAAGTCAACCAACCCACAGAGAATTAGACAACAGGTAATACTTTACAAATATGAACATATATTTTACATTAGACAATCATAACGAATGCAATAGGGAAAATGAGCATGTACTTTACGTAAAACAATAATATGCAAGAAAATTCTGGCATCTCACTCAATCAAATTGGGATGTGGTTTTTGCCTTTTTGCAAATCATTCCTTGTTTATATTTTCAATATTCAATATTCATGTATCAAAAGAATGAGATGCCAACAACGATAACAGCTATGTTGCCTATTAGGCCAACAAAGGAAGGATTAAGAATACAGTCGAGAAGACTACAACCAAACATTTTTATAGAAACATACAATACAATTGAACAACAGATGAGATTTCAACAACAATATGCCTACATCATTAGTTGTCACAAACAGGAGCGATGACAATCATAGTACAGAAAAATCAACACATGTAATATGTGACAATTGAGAGAAAAAATCTTGAGGTACCAAGAAATACAGGGTCAAAACTATAGTGAATTTTCATGAACAGAAGAAATTCATTAAGAAATTTTAATTTCACCCAATCTGTGACAGTTCAAAAAATGTATTAAAGATAGAAATTGTGAATGACATCAGTTTCAAGGATCAGGAAAAGATTAGTATATCATAATCAAGATTCCCTATTGCACTGTAAATGCAAGTCACAAGAGAAAGGCCCAAAAGGAAATCAAGTATATCAAGTAGACTATCAGGCCCTAGAGGAAACTGTAAGCGAAATCGAGATCGAACCTACGAAGCGGGCGTCGTCGCCGACTCGGCCTCGAGATACTTGCAGATCCTCTCGACCACATCCCTCCCCTTGGCGCTGTTTTGCACGAACCTCTCGGCGCACCTCTGCTCCACCTTCCTCGCCACGGCGGCGATGACAGACGTTCCTGGCGACGACGTCCATGGTCCGGTTGGGGGAGTCGACAAAGGTGGTCTCGACGTAGTGGCAGACGACGGAATCGTGGCCGAGGAGGCGACGGAGGGGGAAGGGGAGGGTGGGGGAGTGGACGGTGATGGAGTGGGTGGTGTGGAGGAGGTCGTGGGAGGGGTCGAGGCCGCGGGAGAGGGTGTGGACGTCGGTGATGTGGTTTTCTAGGGGAGGAGGAAGGAATGGAGACGGAAATGAGAACTGGTGTGGCTTTGGGTGAAAAAGGGACGGATGTAATTTTAAGGCACTGTTGCGAGGACATATAGCGAGGACATGTCCTTGTTAAGTCCTCACTAAATAAGGTTCCTCGCTTTGTCCTCGTTATTTTTCCTCGTTAATATATTACGAGGACATGTCCTCGCAATGTGCTCGCTAAAAGTCCTCGTAAAATTTGATTTTTCTAGTAGTGGGAGTCATCGTGGTCGTTGGTGCCGTTGTTGTCATGCATCGAAGAGGCGAAGCTCTGGACAGAGGAGGGTGTGCCACTATCACTATGGCAGTACGAGTGTGAAGAACTTGTCATCGGTGCAAGGTGCACGCTCTACCTATCTCTTTCTTCCTTGTTAGGGACATGTTGGTGTGATTCATGCTTGGGATTCCGTGAGTGGAATATGTGATTGCTGATAGCCAAAGAAGGTTGTATAGGGGTGATGAGCTTCTACAAGTGAATCCATACCCTTTGTGTGATTTTGGGCTGATTATTGGGTGAATCAGTTTGTATGATGTTTGGATGTGTGAATCATAGCTTTAATTTCAATTTTCTCGAGTTTTTTACTTGAATTGCTCGTTTATTGTAGAGATTGAGTTTTGAGTTTTCAGGTGAAATACCTTGTTCCTACTAGGCATTTTCTAAACTGAGAGAGCGAGTCCCCAACATAGGGGACCCTATGACAATGGGTTTTCAACAAGTTTTTGGTAGTGTTTTTGGACAATTTTGAGTGGTATTTCACGTAGAGTTTTGACATAATGTTTTGTGTAGAGTTTTGTTATTTTGTAAGTTGATCTTCAAAATGATTTTCAAAACGATTTTCCAAAAAGAATTCAAAAAAAAAACTTGCATAAGTTTTGTAATGGTTTTGGAAAGATTGTTTTTCACAGTTTTTAAGGAACTAAGAAAGCCGTAGGATCATATTAACGGACTAGAGACAAATGATACCTCTAGAAGGTCAGCTATGTGTCTTAAGTTGAGGTTTTGTAGTTTTAAAGGACCAAAACACCGTCGGTGAGGGTCTGCAGATCAAAAAACCAATGGTGAGGTTGAAACCGAGAGGGCTAAACAATTTGACAGATAAACTAAGGACTAGTGATATCCCTAAAGGGTCGAGAGTCAGATGAATAGGCATGAGGTTTAGGGAATTATACTGGCGAAACTAGGAGGTGAAAAAGTTCTCTAGTTGATCCGATGCAACTGTCCCGAAGACGGCAAAAGGATAGACCCTGTGTGTGTTGTCCTAGTGTGGACTTTGAAGAGTTCTTAGAGTATGAACCTAGGACGAAGGGCTCCTACACAGGGTAGCTTTGCCATGGTAATGCAACACACCATGGTTGGGAAGCTAAGTGTTAGTAGCTTTAATTTTGGTTTGCTGATTTTAGTAGTTAGTAAGCGTGTCTTAAGTGACTATTAGATGGCACTCATTTTTAAATTAAGAGTGACATCTAATAGTCCTCATTTTTTGACGGTATTTCTTACGGATGCAGATAATGGAATTGCAGTCTAGTCTAATACATATAGTAAGAGTTATGTGGCTGCACACCATAAGTTCTGAGTAGAGTTAGGATTTATTTAGTTTATTTGTTTATTTAAATTCCTTGCATTCATTTTTAAATTATTTATTTAATAATAACTCTAAGAATGATTTGATTTTAAATTGTCAAGATTGGATTTGTGACACTTATATACATCAAGGAACCATTAGGCAATGCTGCAACTTAATATTATAAAGAAAGAAGACTTGAACGGGTGAGATTAGGACTTATTTAGAAGTTTTTAGGACTTACCCTCCACCGTTAGATTACATTCACATTCACTATTAGATCTAAGTCAAAACTAGTATTTAAAATACTAATTTAAAATCCAATCCTAGCCATTGGATCTAGATGAATATCATCTCATATTTATGTTGACGTCAACAAAGATAAATGCAGAACATGTTGACATCATAAAAAATATATAAACGTTGTATTGGTAGATCGTCCCACCAATTCAAAATGTCATGAGAAACTCATCATACATTTTTATATATTTCATGAAATATTAGTTGTAACCACTAAGGGTGTACATGGGTCGGGTTAGGTCGGGTTAGAAGTGAACCCACAACCCAACCCATATTGTTCGGGTTGGATAATTTTGAACCCATACCCAATCTAGACCCAACCCAACCCAACCCACAGACTTCAGGTTGTCGGGTCGGTTCTTGGGTTTTATAGTACTTGAATTTTATACAAAAAAAGATATAGGCCCGTCTATTATTAATTACAAAAAAAACGATAATAAACTCATCCATTATTAAAAGTCAAAAAAATTGACATGTAATACATTAGTGTTGCTTAGCCAACTAATAATAATTTTCTCCAATAGTACAAGAGAATGGTGTTAACTTAACTAAAAGATCAGAAAACTGCAAAAATTAGAGGATAATTCATGGTTTATTGATCTAAAAATAGTTAATAAAAGTATAGTTGCTTAACAAACAAATGTAGCTCTACTAATAATGTTTATGAGATATATACAAGTGCCAAGCATGAGAAGTGAAAAAAGAAACTGCGATTAATGTTGTATACTTTTATAAATTAAAAATTATATATATATATATATAATGTATTTATAAATATAAATAATTACTATTATATATATATATATACCGTCTGGTTCGGGTCGGGTTGGGTAACCCAAGCCGAAAACCCATACCCAACCCACAAAGTTCGGGTTTGGGATTTTCTGACCCATACCCAATCCATGATTAAGAAAACCCAACCCAATCCAACCCACGCGGTTCAGGTTGGTTCAATTTTCGGGTCAACCCAGACCTATGTACACCCCTAATAACCACTAAGGATCCTATGGAAGAATCATGAGTATTAGACGTGGATTATAGGTGTGTTTTAGTAGCTTAGAATGCTATATATTGTAAGTTTTGTTTTGAGATTTGGTTTCCACTCAGGTGTATTTTTGATGATCGAGTTATGAACCTAGTTGAGTGGATTGATGTTTGATTATCTTTAAATGTAATATTCTTCTTAGGTAATCAAAGTGATTTTGTATATGCTTCCCTCTTTGGATTCCCTATTCAGTATATTATGTCTCATGAATTCTTTGGCAAATTGTATCGTGACTCTCCTTGGTACATTACGTCGTGTCTATGTTTTAGCGTGTTGTGTCCTATAAGTGCGTAGAACACGAGGTGGACAAGCACAATTGTGCTACAATACCATCCCGTAATAGCACAATGTTTCAACAACTACCTCGTGACGATACTATTCATAAACAGTGCCACACACAAGGCTATAATTAAAGAAGAAGAAAAAGATGATGTCGGGCATTCACAGTTGAAAGATTGAGGGAGAGCTTAAGAAAGTTGGAGAGAGAGAGAAATCCTAAAAGAGAGTTTAAGAGGGAGTTTGGGAGTGGGATCTAAGATGCTCGGTGGACGAGTGAACTTCTGTCGCTGCTACTCTTACTAGGGTTGTCGCTCACCGTTGTTGCTGTGTGAGGTCCTACTGCAGCTGCTCCTGTTGCTGGTGCTACTGAGTTGTTGTTGTATTTGTTGTTGTTGTTGGACGAAGTGAGGGTAGAGCTTTGGTGTGGAAGGACATGGGTATTGTATTGAGCTGCTACAGTTGTTGTCGAACATAAGAGAAAAGTACATGTGTTACCCCGAGATCCCTTCATTATTTAATTCTATGCATGGTTGTTATGGTTGTGCCTTAAGATTCCATGTTAGGATCTAGTGTTTTTGGGATTTCATGTTGAGAATCCAACCTACAGTAACCAAGGACTATACATGGTGGGTTTTTAGTGGAGAAAATCTTTATGTGTGAATTTGGTGTCTTATGGATTGTCGAGTATGTATAGCATGCTTTATGTGATTTTATGATAAATCATTCTGAGTTTTTTCGTGGTTTATGTTCCTATTGTGATGCATGAGGATTTTATAATTTGGGTATTAGTTTCAGGCAAGATACGTCCTGGTTTCTTGATAGTGAATTGTATTTGGGTTTTGAGATGTTTGGTAGTGCTTTGAGTTGATTTTTGAAATGATTTTCAAATGATTTTTCCAAATTTTTTTTGAAAGAAATGTATAACATTTGCAAAGATTTTGGAAAAAAAATTCCATGAATTTGAGGGATTAAGAAGCCAAAGCTTCTGATCGACGTACCAAGGATAATTGATGTCTCTAGATGATCAAAAGTCAATTACTTAGAATGAAATCTGAAAGGTTTTCCATGGTTTTCGAGAAACTAAGAGGGTTGTAAGATCGTACTAATGAACCAGATACAGTTAATACTTCTAGAGAGTCAGATGTGAGTTCGAAGTTAAGGTTACGTATTTTTAAAGGACAAAAAGACCTTAGGTAAAGGTTAGCAAATCAAAAGATCAAAGGTGAAATCAAGGATTGAGATGACTAAACAATCTAACCAACATATCAGGAATGAGTGATACCCTTAGAGGATTGAGAGCTAGAGGAGTAGGCATGAAGTCTCAGGAAGTTGTATTGACGAGACCAAAAGGTGAAAAGTCCTATAATTGATCAAGTGCAACAATCTCGAAGATGTCGAGAAAGCAGACCTTTTGTGTGTGTGTTCTCTTATGTGGACTTTTAAGGATTCTTAGAGTATAAACTCAGGATAAGGAGCTCTACCTAGGATGACTTTGCCACTACAGTGTAGTGCACCTTGGTAGCTACTTGTAGCTAGTGTCGATCACTTGAACCCGAGTGACTTAATAGATTTTGGACTAGGTGTGTGAGTATGTTGTGTAGATTCGTATTAGTTTTGAACTTAATTGACAGCTGAGAGTTGTCATATCAAGTATGTATAAAGAGATTTCAAATATGCACATAGTTTTGGTTCTGAAAAAGAGAAAATTATTTTGAAAAACTTATTTAAAAGATTTTATGCTTGTTTTCAATGAGATATTATAGGTATTTTTATCTTTGCAGGCTTTTAGTTTAACTATTGCCATGTGGAGCAGTCGTGTTGGCTTGGAAGTTGAGTATTAGTAGCTCTAATTCTAGTTTGTTATTTTTGATAGATGATAAGCATGTGTTGAGTGACTACTAAATGTCATAGTAACTATTACATGTCATTCATTTGTATTTTAATGATTTCCTTGTAAGTACAAATATCAGAGTAGTAGTCAAATCTAGTGTACATAATAGAAGTTATATAGCCTCACACCACAGGTTTTGTACAGAGTTAGTGGTTATTTACAATTTATTATTTAATTAATCTCTTGCATTTGTTTTCCTTGAATTATTTATTTATTAATACTCGTAAGAGTGTTTAGATTTTAGATTATCGTAACGAGAGTCATTAGTTGTCTATGATTCTAATAAACGAATTTATAGAATCATGCAAATGCTTATGCACAATCATGCAGTCCTAAAATTGTCTTATGTAATGGTATAATCCTCCAATACAATCATATGGAGCTAGTATAATTATTAGATATAAAAAGGATATATTCCCAAGAAATTGAATTCGTACATGCTTGTTTTTTGACCACTGGATCTAAGATGGTCAATGGATGGTGAATTTAAATGTCCTCAAAATGTCAATTAAGTCCTAGAATCATTCCAAGCTTTTTTTAAGCCCATCAAATCTACAACGAGTTGTGGATTTAGAGATCCAAAAAATGTCAAAATAAGTCCTAGATTTACTAGATAATTTTTTCTATAAATATTTTGTTAAGATTATTTATGAGCTTTTTCGCGTATGCTATACTATTTTTTCCCTTTTCTTGCTTTTCTTTCTAAAAGTTACAACTGGGCTCCAATTAGGGTTGACTTGTGCCATCTCATAAACATTGGCCAACTATGTTGTATGCAATTTGATTTTTGTCCTTTCTTACTAAAACAACAAAAATGAATTTATGCTATCAAGATTATAATTACAAAGGATTGAATCTCCTACTTCATCTTAGACTTAGGGTGTATTTGGTAAAGACTCTGAAGACTTTGATTCTACAGGAATTTAATGCGACCTATAATATTAACAAAATAGAATTTACATGACAGATTCTGTATATAATCCTATAAAGTCAATAATTCAGATTCATGTGTATTTTTAACTAACGAAATAACGAACACGAGCGCAATTATGGAAT
This sequence comes from Posidonia australis, assembly GCA_024699735.1. NCBI lineage: Eukaryota > Viridiplantae > Streptophyta > Magnoliopsida > Alismatales > Posidoniaceae > Posidonia > Posidonia australis. The sequence continues at coordinate 8,022 of JAMKQA010005241.1, forward strand.
AATCTACTTGATTTTGGGATGAAATGTAATTTTAAAGTTGATTTTCTTTTACATTTACAAGAAATACAAAAACTTATTACAATGTCAATATTATATATTTCATATTAAAATAAATAAATCTAAAATCTGAATTTCCAATTAACCAACTAAACAAGACTTTTTTGATGTGCTACAGTACAAGAAAAATTAAGATCCTGAACTTCCTTAGTTTTTGTGTTAGGATCTTGATCTAGCTAATTTTAGACATCCAACTTTTATAGCAAATGCACCCTTAGATTCACCATTTAAGACCTTTCCTTTCGTCTATTTGGTGTGTGATCCAATGGTCCAAATCAAAATTTAAGCCCATCATTAACCATATTAGGTGGTGATTCTAAAATCATCAAGTAATCTCAAATTAACGATCCTCACATATCGCTTTAATCTAACGTTAAAAAATATGGCTTAAATAATCCAACGTGTTGGGATCAGATTCACAATCATTTACGGAAACGTAAAGGAACAAGTACACACATAGAAGATTGATACAAAAATATAAGTGGAAACCCACAAAGTAAAAACCATAAAATAAGAATAAGAGAAAAAATCCACTACAAAGTAGGATTTACACATAAATATTAGCCTCAATCCTATAAGTCTCACTCTAACTCCACCTGTCTTTCAACTTTTCCCATCAACATAAGCACAAGTCCCCTTTCAAAGGAGATATTACGTAAGAATAAATAGTATAAATCCTAAAAAACGGTTTTTTTTTATATAGGTGCCTACACATAGCATATAAATATGCTTATTAGATATCCATAAATACATAATAAAATTTTCATTTAAATTAAACAACTACTGATCCTTGACCAAAAAGTCTTAAAATTCAACATATTTTGTTAAATTCTAACGATTAAATTTTAGATTAAAAATTAATAATGAATATAATTCAAATTAAGATGACACTGTAACACATAGTAGTTTATCTTATAGATTAACTAATAATATAATTAAATTTTATTTTTAAAAATAAAAAAATTAAAAAGTTACCTACAGGAAATCATTTTCTGCTCCTGAAAACTTAATATTCATCAACTCAATTACATGTAATCCTAGTTGGCACGTAGCCGTCCAATGAAAGTTTATCTCGTTAGACCCATCCGACGTAGAACCACACTACATCAGAAACATACTCTGATACCACGAGCCAAATTTTGATGCCAAAAACAGCAAAGCATGCACCCAGAAAAAACTTTCCACACTGAGCCGCTGAAAACAAGAGGCCATATTGGCCATACAACAGACCCTGAAAGCAGTGGTGAAGGGCATGTGACTGCCATCGGATCCTCATCGTACGATTCTCCAAACGTATCTCCGTACAAAAACGTCTCAGCTGATTTGGAGGACATCTTCCTCGACTCGGAAGAAAGCGGGGGAAAAAAAAAAGGGGGAAAGAAATTAAAAAAAAAACTGTGGGTGGGCAGTTTTCCTCCAGTGGCCTGTGGAACTTCACGTACCTCCCTGTCTCTACAAGGCTGGACAATTTTTCAGCTGCTGCTGTTGCTGATGCTTCTGAGTTCTGAAGACCCTATTTGGCATTTCAGATTTCCAGGCCCAAGATCTTCTGCGCTTGGTATTATTCACTGAAGAGGTCAGGATGTGGTAATGGGGGTGCTGTGGTATTGGTGGTGAAATCTGTGGTCTGCACCTTCTGCATTTGGTTTTATTCACCATCAGAGGCTGTCAGGGATGGTGGTAATGGGAGTTGTGGTCTTGGTGGTGAATCTGTGGTCTACATTTTAACTTTTTTTTTTTAACTTTTTCTTTCATGTTTGACATAAGGTTTCCTTCATGGATTTTAGCATATAGTCAGGAGGAGGAGGCTGCTGCCTCCCGTACTCTGGAAAAAAAAGAAAAATCCATGACAAGTACTTATTGACAAAGTAAAAAAGGTCAAGAGGCAATATAAACTGACAACTCTTTGTAAATTCAAATTTTAATAAATTTTTAATGCCATGCAAATTTTACAAACACAGAAGACTATCAGGTAAATATTACAAAAACAAACCCCACCCATATACACCATATATACCCAGAAAAAATCTCAATATCCCTGCATACTTCCAATCACTGACGGCCTCCCACCTAACTGTCTCTGCTTTCGGCCATCCAACGTGGCGACGTCTCCATCCTTGATCAAAAATCTATCTAAGAAACACACACGATACATCGACTGCAACCATTGAACAAGCATTCTTGACGATGTAGCTTGTTAAAATCTGACTTCATGATAAGATGAAAGATACGTTTCTTATAGATTATTTGATTGTTAAAACTATCACTTTGATTAAAGATTTCATTGATGTGACTTATAAAGACTGAAATTAGTTAAGATTTATAGTTTTTTTTTTTTTATCAATATCCCTTATTCTAACTTATAGATATACTTTTGAATATTTTATCGATGATTAAATTTTTTTTCTTGGATTTACTTTTGTAAAAATCCATGTTTTCTAACCATTAGATATATTTTGAGGTACTATATGAAAACTAAAATTATGTTTTCGAGGTTTTTTTTTTTTTTGTTGTAAGTATCTATGTTTTACTGGATATATTTTGGATACTTTGTAGAGTTTTAAAAATCATTCTTATTTTTATTAATAATTTTTTATTATATTCAGTAACATATATATTACAAAATACCACCCTCTTCCCCCCTCCTTGGTGTAATTCTTGACCTAGTTTTCCTTTTGCTAGGTTGTTATTTGTAGGAGCTAAGTTCATAGGTAGCTCAAGATTACCTTTTCTTTCTTCGTTTTTATCAATGGAATCTATAGTTGTGTTTTCGATGGGTTTCTTTGGAAGTGGTGTTTGACTTACTAGGATGCATATGAGAGAATCTCTTCTTGAAGTTTTTGGCTCGACAATGATTTTCAAGGAGAAACAAATAGTTGCTTCAAATTTAATTCTTAGTAATAAAAAAAATTGTAGTTAATGTAGTTTTTTAATTCAAATAAGAAAATTTTCAACCAATCCCAATGACAATGTTTGTCAAAGCTTTGATGTTCCATAGATTCCTCTACATTGGAATCTCGACATTGTTACTAATGGTGTATAACACCACCATATATAGGCAAAGAAGTTGTAGTCTCAGTTGGATCTACGGTTGGAACTATAACATTTGCTAGAAAACTCTTCCCTAGAAAAAAATAATTTCAAACGATTCTTCTATCCAAAACTTTTTTTTCCCCAAAAGCAGTAATCAACTTTTTTGTGATCTTGAACTAAATGATAGAAAAACTATAATATATGGTTTTAATAAAAATTTATCTTTTGATTAAAAGTTGTAGTTTTAAAAGTAATCCTAAAAAATGTCCTAGATTTCCTAAATATTATTTTGAAGAAAAAACATAACATAAGCATCATTAATATCCCATATTATTTGTACCATGCAAACGTAATTTCATTTCATATGGCTTCATAAACCATCGCTTTAGAAGTCCTTTTGTCGTATAAAAAAAAAGTAATTTCATATAAAATGTCCAAATACTTATTGGAGGTCAAGACAACATTTATTTTCCTCTATTCATATTTATTCCCAATTAACAGAAAATTGTAAAGTAATCCCCAATAACAAGATCCATATCTAGTTTATTTACAGGTCCTGGGCTAACTGTAAACACCATGCACTTTTTTATTTGAAAATTTTATTTTTTTCATCATGTAGATTAATTTACCAAGGTGAATAACTATCATCCAAGTAGCATTAAAAATCTATTTGGTAAAACTTTTAAATAACCTTTGAACAAGTAACTTCTCCTAAAACTTACAATAGTCCAATAATTCCACCAAATACTACCAATTTCTCAAAATCAAAATCAAAAGTATAACTACTTTCACTTCTACTCTTGAATCCAGAAGTTGAAATTTTGTACCTCAGATGAAATTTTCACGGAAGAAATTCAACTGATTGAAATACAGTTAGCCTTCTCTCACATCAACATGGGGCTGTCTCCTTCACCAACAGTAAAATATTAAATGAATTTATGTCTTTCATTCCTCTCTCCTTGCATAACAACACTCCCATGGCAGTTGCGATCGAGTGGCCTACATTTTTCACCTATTAAAATAACATTGTTGGAAGTTTCATGCTTTATTAATATTCTTGGCACATTCATGCTTTATTATTTGAACCACACAGCTGTGCCGCTGCACTTGTCCATGGAAGCCGTTCTGTTATTTCCTGCGTCGTTTCTTGTCCCCTTCCCCACTTCCATACAAGAAAATTACTGTATAGTTGTAAATTCTGGTCAGGCTTTCTTCTTCTCTGCACAA
>JAMKQA010005244.1:0-14723 GCA_024699735.1 Posidonia australis
CATCCTCCAACCGGACTCCAAATAGGTCCCAAATCACAACTAGATGCACAGAAAACCACCCACAACCACACACAACCAAGAAACAACAGATTATCCATTAATAAACCATTAAACACAATATTACAAATAATACATGGTTTATTATAAAAATGGACAATCAGGCCCTGATGTTACAGAGAGAGATTTCAGAGGAATGGGCTAAATGAACAAATCCCCACGCGACCTATATCTCCAGAGGGAGGGAAAATGTTAGGTCTAGAGAGAGTATGAGCATTAAAGGAAAAAATACATTGACCTTGGAGCATAAAAGAAAATGGGAAGACAGAAGCAGTAGATAGAAGCTAAGCTCCACTGAGAGAGGCATGTGAACAACCTTACTCCTACCATATAGCTTAGAGAGGAGTCGGAGCATGCACTTACTAAGCCCACATGATCAAAGGGACTAGACACCCCTTCAGCACAAGGGAAATAGCAGCCACCCCCTCAGCCTAAGTGTATTTTACCTCCAAGCAGGAGTAGGGTAGGTTTAGCATGCCTATGAGGGAGAAAAGAAAATGAATCCTTAAAAGAGTAGGTATAGGACCCCAAGGATTTGGCATGAGGCCCATAAATCTGAAGGAGAGCCACAAATAAACCTAAGTGCCTAGGTTAGTGCCACATGAGTTGAGGGCAGTGTCACCTCCTACCACAGGCAAAACAGGCTTCCTTGGCGCTGAGGGCACCAATATATCAATTTAACCTTTTCTTTTTTTTGCATCTTTTGCACAGCATTTAGTTATTAGTTAAGCATATTTGCATTTACTTCGCAAGGCGTTTTGGTCGTATTTCGACCAAGGGCATGTCAGCTGCCTTGTTGGTCGTGGTATGAGCAAATAGGCATTCGACTAGGGGCATGCTAGTCGCTTCTTTAAATTAGGAAAATCTGAGACCAGGGGCATGCCGGTTATTTAATTTTGGAAAAAAGCAGTTCTGGAAATACATGAGCAAACACAAGCAATGCAGAAGTGACATAAATTCTTATTGTGGTCCATCTCTAATACATGTATTGATAGTCAATTCTGGGCCTTTTCGAATTGCTAGCCCCTGTGAAACTAGTGCCACTAGGAGGGAGGGAGCTCGGAGGCCATGTCTCTTGTATCTCGGCTTCATATTCCACCGTGCAGCTGGAACCCTTAGTGATGGCAAGATCAGAAGACTTGACGCCAGCCTGTGTTTTGCGGGCCAGTTCTGAAGTTGTTGTGTTTGAGCCGACTATATATCTCTTGTACCGTTTAGGACAGGGGCTTTGCTCAATAGAATCCTGGCAGAAGTCGAACTGGCGAAGGACTCGGATAGGATGATACTCCACGCCTCCCGAAAATCTCGGAAGAGCCACAAGCCGCATATCTCTGGCATTGAAAAAGGCAGTAAAGGTCCTGGATGCTGAAGATATAATGCACCTTGTCACTACGAATGCTCAGAAAAATTCAGAAGAAAGAATAAAAATAGAAATCTGCTGTTGTTTTTAGAAAGGACGGCGGCCTCTCTCGCAAAACGTGAGTTTATATAGAAAAACAAAAAAGGGGTTTTAACAAAAAAGGAAAATCATACTCGTCGTTTTTGGAGGCACATCTGAAGCGCGCACCTATGCGACGCACCTAGGCGGTGCACCATGCTGGCGCCTGGAATGGTTGCAAATTTCAGCAGCATCTCCCCTGAAGTTGGGATCTCGCCAACTCGGCGCCAATTATTTTTAACCTGCACAGAAAGCCTACGTACAACATACATATAAAACCCCGGAGGGGGGCACATCACAAGATCTGGATTTTGTATAAATTTTCAAAAGGATTACAATTTTCCATTGTTCTTACAAAATTAGAACGAGTTGCAAAAAACAAAAGAGGCTATTCCTCGTCTGAATCTTCCACGTCAGATGCTGCCTTTTGGAAATACTCTGCCAGGAGTCGAGCGCTTCGACGGGTGATTCGGCGCGACCACTGAGCAGCTGCAGTAGCCTGGGAACAGGGAGCAGAATCACGGACCGCCTGGGTAACCTCAGTGTCCGAGCGGTCCTCCTCGGATACCTCCATGGTAAAATCCCCGCTACTGGCCACATTCACCTCCTGGGTTGGGAAATCTTGCTACAATATCAAATATTTCTGGTCAGCAGTTAGAATTATAAAGGAAAATATGCAGTAACAGAAACGTACCCGGATGATGTTACGCCAGCGCAGTTCCTGCAAAATGACAGATATGTCAGGCGTGCTTTAAGCTGAAAGTGGTAATCTGCAAAATGGAAATCTTACCCTCTTCTGGTGGATGTTAGCGTAAAAAGTGCCAAATTGTTCCTCAAAGCCCTGTGAATTATGACAAATGTCAGACTTATAATTTGTATATCAGCAATATTAAGTAGAAATGATAATTACATACCTTGGCCCAGTCGAAGGCATACCACATCCTGCGCTGGCTATCCCGCACTGCCTCCTCAAATAGATAGGGCTTCCCGACCCGTCTGTACCAAGCCAGGTAGTCCGTGTAGTTGACTTCTCGAAGGACGTGTCTATCTTGAGAAGCCATAGCTGCTGCATGCCGGCTTCTAGCAACAGAACGAGTCATAGCCGGACGATCCATGTCAGAAGGAGGAGGGGCAGGAATGCATAACTCGTTCAGGAATTGATGTCGCACGCGCCTCGGTAAGAAGTAGGCCGTCTTTTTCATGCAATAAAACTTCACCTGCTTGTCCCTAAGAACACGACCAGAGTTCAGGGGAGCCCAGTCAAAGCCATCGTATCTGGAGAACGGGGCGCAGATGAACCTGTTTTGAAGCAAGGAAAGTATATATTAGTAATCAAAGCAAGCATTAAAAGGATACAGCACAAAAGAAGAGAAACTTACATCTTCGAGCTCTACCAGGTCTAGCAGATACCGGTAGGACTCATAACTATAGACCCCAGCAGCAGCCCGATGGTCTGGCTCGACCCACTGGTGAGGAAGGGGCAGGAGCTCATTCCTAAGACGGCCAAAACTATGCCCCCTAGTAATATGCTCCATGATCCAGTACTGGATATGGTAGATAGAAGTCAGTATTAAGCATAAAGGAATTTTGTTTTGCAAAATAGTGAAAGCAGATACTTACAGTCAGTAGAGGGTACAACCCCACATAAGAGCGGCATCCAAGCTTAACCTCGTTGTCAAGCCCACAGATCAGCCAAGTATAGCTAGCGCCGGCCCAGTCATAATGATCCAGATGCTCCAGGTTGGTTAAATATGCTATTCAATCAGCATGGATGCAGTAAGCAGATGAATCGTAGAACATCATGGCCAGAAGGTCCAATAGAAAATGCCTCAGCACAAAGTCTGCCTCCTCGCTGTCAGGCTCGGGATTGGGCCAGAATTTGTCCCACTCTCTCAGCCATCCTACTGTGATCATATATTTCCCTCGAGGTGGCTTTGGAGGAACACAACCTAAATGTGCGGGAGTGAGGTGCATACCGTGAGTGGTCTCACCTATGATCGGCTCGTCGCCAAAAGGAAGACCCGTCAACAAAGCCCACTGGTCAGGCAAGACGGTCAGCTCGCCGAATGGAAAATGGAAAGTATGTGTCTCAAATCTCCACCTTTCCACCAAAGCCCTGAAAAAGTTGTAATGGCCATGAATGATGGGTATACGCAGCAAACCTCCGAATGGGGAGAGGTGTAGGAGGAAATCCTGCAGAAAATCCGGTAAACGGTGGAAGTGATCAAGCATCGGGCCCCAGTGGCATCGCATGATCCGATTTGCATCCCCCTCCTGAAATGTCAAAAACAGAGTTAATGCCAAGTCGGAAAGCAATTTATAATGATAAAGCTTCTTAAAGTAGGAAAATTACCCCAAAGTCTGGACCCTCACAGATGTGATGGTCGCTCAGCAGCCGCCCCTCGAAATTGCCAGACTCCTAAAAATACATTTGTCAGATAAGGCACCAGGTTTATAAGCACATTTACCTCCAGTTTTGGGTTTACCTCAATAGGGAGAGCAGGAGTCGAGCTGCTGGAGGCCCGTGACCTCGAAGAACTGCCTCGCCGCCTGGGGCGGGAGCTAGAAGGCATGTCCCGCGAGGATTGTGGGGTCCCCGCCTCGGGAACTGGGTCATCCTACGGAAAGGAAAAAGCCGAACCAAGAGTTAAACAGCAGCAGTAGGCATGACGAATGCAGAATATATCAAAGTCAAATGTGGCATTACATTCACTGGCGTAATAGCAAAGGGCATAGCATTTAAATAAAGCACTATGGCATGTGGAGGCAGAAATGCAAATCTAAACAGGTGTACAGTTGTAGTTCAGTGTTACGTGGAAATATGCAATCTATGGGGCAATATTTTATATTATCTTTTTTCAAGCCTAGTTCAGCAGTTGAATGATTTAAAGTGGTCAATCTGATTCAAAGCAACTTATGATTAAATTCAGAAAATGGAGAGCAGCATGGCATTCAGTCAATGTACAGAAAAACCTTTTTGCACTCAAGCCTTGAACTCCCATTTGATCTGCCAAGAAATAAAACAAAAGAAACCATACTCTTGCACCGAAAATTCAGCAAACGACCGCCCCCTCCACCTGCAACCACAGGCCATAGCCCCTGCTCGTCGGAGCACCGTCGGCGACCAAGCCTACCACCCAAACCACTACTGCCAACCCACAAGCCCAGCGACCCACACCGTTACTCTAGCCCGCAACCATCGCCGAGTTGTCATTCTGGCCCGCCACTCGCACAGCCCGTCGGAGCCTCGTCCAGCCGTCAACCACCCGAAACAGGGGGAAATGCAAGCACACAAAGCAAGATCGAGAGAGGAAGAGAGGTTACCTCTGCCGGCGATCCTCGGTCCAACCAGTCTCAGAGGGTCCGGTCCATGCCGCCGCCGACCATATTGCCGTTGCAACCAGCCGCTGCACCTCCACCGATCCTTCGCCGCACCTCACCGACGCACCTCACGCACGCACCAGCAGAGAGCACCCCGTCGGCGCAACTCTTGCGTGTCGCTCCATGAAGGGGGAATGGAGAGAAGAGAAGAGGAGATGAAGAGTGAATGGGTTTCGTTGAGAGGAAGAAATGGGGAGGAAGAAGAAAAGGCACACTCACTTTGAGAGAAGAAGAATTAAAAAGAGAAAAAACTTTATGCATGATTGTTTTAGGGGATATGAAATCAAATCAGCAGAAACATGAAGAACAAAGCAGCAGCCCCTTGCAGTTCCAAGCAGTAGAGAGAAATGAAAATATTTCTTGGCAGTTATGGTAGTTATTCAGTGGGACCCACGTGTGAAATAAGTCAGGGTTCAGAATGCAAAATGGCTGTGAAAATTGCGTTTCATCCCCTAACATCTCACAACTTATGCACCAAGAGCAGGATGTACGGTGTCAAGCATATGGCCCACCAAATGCACCACATGGGGTAATTCGCAGAAAACCCCCTATGTTTCGCAAATTTGCAAATCAACCCACAAGGGACGTGGGAGGTCTAATTTGAAGCAGACATTTGTTGATATGCAGCAGAGTCTCAAATGTCACAGCACAATGGCAGTATAGCAATTAAAGACAGTCATGGTTGGACAGTTTACAGTAAAGCCCTCAAGTTGTGGATATTTGCACATAAGTCCTCACCTTTTGCAAGCAATATTGAAAATTACAGCAAACAAGAATTTGAACATGCATCTTAGCAGGAGTGTCAGTCTCCGCACCGCAACCTCGGCAATCAGCATATTGCAGTTCCTTCCTGGGGGATAATCCAGGGGTCATCGCTTTGTTTTCCGGGATCTCCTCCTGAGCGGATGAGACCCTTTTACCCCTTTAGAATTTTTGCGGGCGCGGAATCCAGCTTGTTGACTTTGACCGGGGGGTCAAGGTCCTCAGCCCTTTTGGATTTTCACGGGCGCGGAATCCAGCTTGCTTGACTTTGACCGAGCGATCACTGTCGTTTGCCCCTTTTGAATTTCCACGGGCGCGGAATCCAGCTTGCTTGACTTTGGCCGGGCGGTCAATGTCATCTGCCCTTTTGGATTTTGGTGGGCGCAGAATCCAGCTCCTTGACTTTGACTAGGCGGTCAATGTCATTTGCCCCTCTTGGATTTTCACGGGCGCGGAATCCAGCTTGTTGACTTTGACCGGGCGGTCAATGTCATTTGCCTCTTTTGGATTTTCGCGGACGTGGAATCTAGCTTGTTGACTTTGGCCAGGCGGTCAATGTCATTTGCCCCTTTTGGATTTTCGCGGGCACGGAATCCAGCTTGCTGACTTTGACTGGGCGGTCAAAGTCCTTTGTCCCTTTTTTGGACTTTCACGGGTGCAAAGTCTACCTTGCTGGCTTTGACCGGGCGGTCAAATGTCCTTTGTCTCTCCTAGATTCTCACGTGCGCGGAATCCAGCTCTTTGACTTTGACCGGGCGGTTAAAGTCCTTGGTTTCTCGGACTTCCTTGGGCAGGAAATTCTGTGGCTTGACCTTTTGACCTGATGGTCAAGGTCCTTAGCCCCTCTCTTGGATTTCCTAGGGCAGGAAATCCTGTGGCTTGACCTTTTGACTAGATGGTCAAGGTCATAGCCCCTTTCTCGGATTTCCCCGGGCAGGAAATCCAACTGCTTGACCTTTTGACTAGGCAGTCGAGGTCCCTGTCCTTCCTCTTCTGGGTTTTCGTGGGCGCAGAATCCAGTTGTTTGACCCTCTGACTCGGCGGTCAAGGTCCTTTTGTTTCTCCTTTTGTTCCGAGTTTTCGCAGGCGCGAAATCTCTTTGTTTGCCCTTGACAAATGGTATGTTTGTCATGCCCCCTTCTTTTCTTGGGCTGGTATCCCCAACTACTCGGTTGACAACCGTCACGCTGTCAGGTGGCCGGGTTGACGAGACTTGGTTAGCTTGTCACATCCTGTCACTTAGGTTGATAACCTCATAATCCGGCTGATGAGTCCGACAACTTATCATTTTCTTGCCTGTGGTTTCCTCTGTGCGCAGGATTTCTTTATCTCTTGCCTTGTTGTTTCAGCATTAGCATCAGCTTCATGTCGGCCTTCAGCATCGGCTCTTGCATTGGCATCTCGCATTAGCATCACATTCCCAGCATTTAAATCAGTAGTTACATGCATTTTTGCATTTGCATTCACATTGGCAACAAGTCATGATTTTCGGTGCATCCGCTGGATAAGTGACTTACTGCCTACAGCAAACACCATCCTTCTGTAACTTCAAAATGGAGGTATCTTGTCAACCCTGAGCATCTGTTTTGGTTCCCTTCATCCCTCGACCTCGCTCAGGAAGGGGCATCTGTAGACACCTCGATTTTGAGGTGACCCATGGATGAGCTTTCCAGTTGTTGCTTTGGATATGGCTAACACTTGAACCAACCCTAAACCTATAGCAAGCCCGCAGCCCAACTAGAAATCCAGATAGGTAGGAGAGAGCACCTAGCTAGCACACTTACCTAGCACACTTAGCTAGCACATCTACCTAGCACACCTAGCTAGCACATCCACCTAGCACACCTAGCAGGCGCACATACCCGACGCACATACCAGGCGCCCAGCCATTTCTCAGGTTGCTGCCTACTGGCTGCTGGCTTTCCACCTCTTGTGGTTGTTACCTCTACCAGCGGATATGTCATGGAATCTTCCAGGCTTTTCGTCTACGAAGCTCCTTGTTTTCCTAGGAGTTACCCATGAGGAATTCCTATAAATAGACCCCATAGGCAACCATTTGAAGGGGCTGAATCATCTTGAAAGATAGCCTTCTCCAAAATTCTGCAAACACCAACTTGCACTCGAGTTTTTCTCTTGCATCCAGAGTTATTCCCAGCCCTTCCAAAGCATCTGGGGAGCTTATTATCTTGAGTCTTTCTTTTCTTCTTTGAAGGAACATCCACCTCGGACAAGGTAGGCCCTTTATCTTTCAAATAACCTCTTGTTCTTCTACAATGGGATAGCATGCTATTAGCTCCAAGATAGGTCTGATTCTTTTTATATCACCATGAAGATTTTGCTCTAATTTATTTATCCTTTTTGCAACATACCCTGCATGTAAATCTATGCTTTGATTATAGCATGTTTAGTTTGTTTTTAGTGAGCACTGCATTACTTGCATGAGCAATCTGTTCTTTATGATGTTCTTGATGTAGTCACTTGCATAAGCAATCCTTTCTTTATTATGTTCTAGATATGATCATGGTTATAGCATGTCATGTTGGGTCTTTTGTTCCATGCTTGAATCTTTTGCATGAACCCACTAATCATCATGTTCTAATAAGATAGCAATGATCAGATGCATTCCATCATGCTCTTAACACTCGCATGAATCAACCTGCATTAGCATAAATCACCCATCTTCTTTATGGGTCAAGTTCTGGATCAGATTGCAGTCTGATCCAAATTTTCTGGGGAGTACCTATATGGTGCACCAGAGCGGCGCACTTGTCCAGCGCCCCACTCTGGCGCCCCATGCAGGAGCACCAGACTGATCAGAGAACAAAACTTTCATTTTTGCATATCTGCTTGCATAATTTTCTGAATGTTTTTGAGCCCAGTTCTTTTACTACTTGCTCTTTATATTCCATGATTTTGCATGCATGTTTTCAGCTTTAAACAAGATTGTTTTCTAGTTGTTTTCTCCCTTTGGGTATTCAGTCCTTGGTCAAAATCTGGTAGACCGATTGCACCTTACTCCTACATGGAGAGCCTTGTGCATCAACCCATGATCCAGTGGCATGACTGAATCCTGCTTATTTCATTTAGCCTAAATAGAGTGTGGTCTTGTGTGAGGCAACCAGCCCTTGAGCACAAGGTCCATAGATATTGCATTTGCATTTCTTTCGCTTTTAAGGCACGTTCTTTGAGTTTTGTGAAATGTTTTATATGGCATGACTTTTCAGAATGTGTTTTCATACGATTTGGCATAGTATGAATTTCTGTTTTCCCTCAGCACATCATTCTGGCCCACATAGAAAGCACCTAGGTGGCGCATCAGGCTGACGCACTAGTCTGACGCACCTAACAGGCGCATCCGCCTATTTTCAGTAGCACACAGCATATTTTCATATGGTTTTTTAGCATGCTTCCTCAATTTGATTTGCTTCTAGATTTTTCCTGGTCTTCTTCTTTCATATACTAGGGAGGTATGTCTCTGCTTTTAACCATTTCCATGCATGTTAGTTTGCATTTGGCATGTAGCAAAGTAAGGATGATAAATCGCTCAAAATACTAGATCCTTGATCTTATTTATGCAATATCTTTGCATCGACCCTTGACCCGATATAAGAGCGATATTTCTGAGCATTAGGACACACCCTTACACATCATGCACCCATATTTTAGACACCACACACATAAGCATGGCATGGCATATCACCCTCGGGCGTACATAAAAGGCTGCAAAGCCGACATTTTATAAGCAAATGAGAAACCAATAGAAGACCGATTTATCGGGCGCACGAGGGTGCCTAATACCTTCCTCGTGCGTAACAGGGATCCCTTCCCATATTTTCTGGTTTATGACCTGCTTTTCCATTGCATGATTTACATGTTTTATATGGTTTTCCTCGTCTTCCATTTTAATAGACTAGGTGGCGACTCCTGCATTTGCATTTTTATTTTTATTTGTTTTTTTGCCGTAACTTCGCTGATCCCTCGTGTATTTTGGCCTTTCGCGTCGAAATCATCTCGAGGCTGTCATCGGCATGGTTACATACACTCAATGAAAATTTAAAAATCTGCTAAGTTAAGAAAAGAAAGAATTCCATCTAACACAAGCCTTTTAATTCGTTGTTAAGAAATATGTCCCAAACAGTTATGCCATAACAAAACGGAAATCTTACTTGACTTTCGCTTTGTACCTCGAGATGTAGAATGCAAGGATTCGTTATAAGAAGTTTTTGTATCAAGCAAATATAAATTGTCATTATTAATCAAAGAATCGGTACTAGTAAAATTAGAATTATGAAAAAGACTCAATTTTCCATTTCCTTGAAGACAAGAATAACCAAATTTGTTCAATACGGAAATAGAAATCCAATTCTACCTAAAAGATGATACACTATATCTAAATAACAACCAGATTAGAATAACAATCTAAAAAGACCAATAGCTTTGACTTTAACTTCATTACAGTTATCCACAAAGATGTGTCTTTCGCCATCACATGGTGTTCAACAACTTAGCCAACCCAGCAAAGACACACTTATGTGAGTAAAAGCATCAAGATCTACCTCCAAGTGTGTCGAGATATAGAAGTAAAATTAATTTCAGAATAAACCAAAGTAAAGGATGTACCTTTCTTAACACGCCAAGCATGATACTTGATACAATCATTCTTCTTGTGTCCACCCTTCTTACAAAAATAATAAGTAAACTCAATCTACCTTTATTGCTTCTTGGGTGAAATAGTTACAGCTTCATTGGGCTATAATTTCCTTTTGCCTTCGTCCTTAGATGTGGAAGCCAGATGAGTACTCTCTGTCTTATCTTGCTTCGATCTTTTTTCCTTATGTACACAATGAGAAATGAGCTCATTAAGAGTCAATTTCTCTTTCTGTTAGTTATAACTAATCTTGAATTGGTTGAATTGTTGGGAAAGAAAGATCAAAACTAATTGCACGAGCAAGTCTTCCGACAGCTCTAACTTAAGTTCTTTTAGTTTTGAAGTAATATTAAACATCTCAAAAATATACTCCTTTATGTTTTCCTTGGCCTTGTATCTCATAGAAACTAATTTTACTAACAATGTACTAGTTTTCGCCTTCTCATTCTTGGCAAATTATTTCTTAAGCTTATTGAGAAACTCTCTGACAATTATCTCTTCAAACATAGTACCCCGAAAAGTTTCTGAAATGGCACGCCTAATGATTATCAGACTTAGTCTATTGGAGCACTCCTACTTTTCATAAGCTTTCTTGTCCTCAACTGAACTGTCAGATACTAAAGTAGAGGGTTGTTTCATCCTTTGGGACAAATTAAGATCCAAGCACCCGAGAACAATCATAACATTCGCTTTCTAGTACTTAAGTTTATGACATTAAGCATTGGAATTAAATTAATGTTGACATTAATTGAAGTAGATGCATTAATTGAATAAATGAATAATAATCAAAACCAAGAGAATGATTAATCCAATGACAAACACATAAATATTCTTTAATAAGAAAGTGATAAATAAATAAATTAAATTTATGGTGGGGCCAATCTCAATATACCAAACATAACATCAACATTTAGCCTTTGGGTAGACATGTTAACTTGCTAGCGGTACTCTTCTATGTAGTAATCAAATACTGATAATTTGTCTTGTTAAGTAACAAGCCTTCCTTTGAGGTGACTAATTACCCACATGACATAATAAAATAATTATCACATATTTATTACCACAGGTGTACTTGATATTCGGCCAAATAATAACCTTCCTTTGGGCCGATTATTATTCGCACGAATCTCAAACATACTAATATCTTTCTATCGTAAATAGAGTAATCTTGACAAAAAAAGCCTACTTTGGTGGGATGTTGCTTCGATTAATCTACTCTTAAATAGAAGACAATTTATTATTGATCACCAAAATGAATTTATTTGATCCCAAATGTCATGATCTAGCAATTCATCAATTAAACATGGTAACAAGGACTATACAAAAAAATTCTAGAAAACTCAAGATTAAATAAAAAATTATAAAGTTCTGTTGAGTTTTTCATTAAATCAGATGTCATTATAGAGTTTTCTTGAATTGAAATAAAAACTCCAATAAAAAGGATAAATACAAGGGCTACCATACAAATATTACAGAATAACTAATTTGGTAGTTAAATGAATCCAAACCAGATATGATTATCTGAAAAATCAAAAGCCCTAACTGGTAGTAGAAACACGACACCAAATGAGAGGCGGCAGCAAGGCAACCATCGACAACTAGATCATCGCCACTGATGTCTCTTAAGTGCCGGAACGGCTTGATACAGAGGCGTCCAAAAAAACAGATTAAAACCAGGAGCATATATTCACGATTTGACGTTGAAAAACACGACATCAATGTCGTCTATACATAAAACAATCAGAAAAGGCAGAAAGCATTGATTTTTAACAAGATTTGCATCAAAAACACAATATTTCATGATAAAATGACATGATTTGCTCTAATAGCTTTTGATAAAATTGAATCTCAAAAACCACAAATTTATATATTAAAATTCAATTTTTAAGATCTGTTTATATCATATTCATCACAAATAAAATGTAAATGTGGAAGTGTGCCTGAATCCATGAAGAAATCTTTGCTACTCTATTCAGATATGGTCTTCCAAACCACCAAGCTCCTCTTGTTCTTACTCTTTCTCAAGATGGGGGTGAGAGAGAAGGAGGCCAAAGCTTAGAGTTTGGAGACCATAATCGTAATATATAGAAAGTTATAATTACATATTTCCAATTTGACTCATCAACAAATGAAAATATACATTAATGGTCTCTACACATATTAACCTACATCAATTATGTTGCTAAGTGACTCAATCCAAAAAACTAAACATATCACTATAATGAGCTTAATCAGAAATTAGCCTATAATACTTTAATTGATTTTATATTATCTCATATTTTGTTGGATTTAACCCACTATATTTAACTTTAAAAAAAACACAAATGTACGTGCCTCCAGACAACAGATTTACAGAGTATATCAAGCTCTAAGCTTACTTACCATTGGATCCAGATGCATTACAAAAATAGACCAAAGCATCTAATGATTTCGTATGGAACTGTATTTTTTACTAGAAAATGTTTTTTCAGAGAAATTGTGCTTAACAAGTGTTTCATATGAAATGTCTTTTTTTCTAAAATAATGATTAGCTTTTTTGAACTAGAAAACTGTCAACATAAAAACTACAGTACATAACTTTTAACAAAATTTTGATCAAAAATTTTAACTCCGAAAGAAGTTTCCAACGTAACATCTTTTTCAATTAAAGAAAAAACTGATATCTTCTTGTTCTCACCACAGTCACTACAATTGTAGCCTTCGACAATCTAGCATGAAGCCTCCTAATGTTAGCCACTTGAGACTCCAGTTCATAGGTATTGACTTGCAACAATCCAAGCTTAAGTTGACAACATGTTCTGATATACGCAATTCGATCTTCCTCCTCCTCACTATGCAATGCCACAGCCTCCTCCAAACCTCCACCTCAGTTTCTCCTCCTCCTCTCAAGTCCTGTCGACGTAGCCTACTCCTCCTCCCACTGGTATGACAACTTCTTCCTCATCCTCTCATAGGCAACATTGCCTCCTCCTCCTCCAGTCAAGTCCTATTGGGCACCAACATAGGCACACAACCTCTTCCTCCTCCTTTACTCCTCGGCTCCTACCAACGACAATGTGACACAACCTCCTCTAGTCCTCCTCCTCTCGTTGACAATCGGTTGTAGGGTACATTAACACTATAGACAATAGGACAAGGATACAATACAAGGAAGTCTAATATGTATAGTGCAATGGCTTATTTAGTTATTTTTTGACTTTTTGTGTTTTATTTTTGAATAATTTGAGACTGTGATTATGTGAAATAGGATGCTTGAATGTTTGATCTCATATGAATTAGTTTTTTCATACATATCAAGGTTTAGTGCCAATTTCCAAGTGCCAAAGCTGATTAGGTGGTTGTATACTAGTACTATGCACTCTAAGAGAATCGGTCTTCGATTTTGATATATTGGAATTGGAGTATTGGCTATTTGTAACAATGCCGGCGACAGCCTCGGGGCTTGGCGCGAAAGGGAAAGTTCACGAGGATCGACAAAGTCACGACAAAAACAATAAAAAAGTGCAGGAGTCGCCACCTAGTCTATTAAAATGGAAGACGAGGAAAACCATTTAAAAAAACATTCAAATCAAGCAAATAAGCCAATGGAAAAGAAGGTCTTAAACCAGAAATGGCCAAGGATCCCTGTTACGCACAAGAAAGGTGTTAGGCACCCTCGTGCGCCCGATAAATCGGTCTTTCTATAGGTTTCTCGTTTGCTTATATGAAATGTCGGCTTTTCAGCCTTTTCTGTATGCCCAAGGGCGATATGCAATGCCATGCTAAATGAGTGGCGTCTTATGCTAAAATAAGGGTGCATGTACTGCAAGGTGTGTCCTAATGCTCAGAAGTATCGCTCATATAATGGGTCAAACATTGATGCAAAAATATTGCATAAATAAGATCAAGGATCTAAGTACTTTGAGCGATTTTCATCCTTGCTTTACTACATGCCACATGTGATCTAACATGCATTAAAAATGTCTGAAAATAGAGTTGGGTCTTCCTGGTATATCAAGGAAGAAAACCAGAAGAATCCAGAAGCAAATCAAAACCGGAAAACATGCTAAAAACCTTGTGAAAAGCTATTGTGTGTAACAGAAAACAGGCAGGTGCGCCTGTATGGTGCGCCAGACTGGTGCTCCAGTCTGGTGCGCCACCTATGTGCTCCTGTGTGGGCCAGAAAGATGTGCCAAAGAAAATACAGAAATCTATGCAGTGCAATGTCACATATAAATGCGTTTCAGAAAATTGTGCGATGCAAAATCCTTTGCAAACTCGGAAAACATACTTTGTAAATCTAGAAAAATGCAGGTATGAGAAGATTTAGGGACCTTGTGCTCAAGGGCTAATAGCCTCGCACAAGATCACACCCTATTCATGCTAAATGAATGCAACAAGGTTCAGTCATGTCTCCTGGATCATAGGCTGATGCATAAGATTCTCCATATTGGAGTA
>JAMKQA010005245.1:0-16066 GCA_024699735.1 Posidonia australis
CCTTCCTTTCTGGAAGATACATTAGTGACTGCTTTCTCGTGGCTCAGGAGACCATACACTACATGAATTTAAACAGAATACCTGGCCTTATTCTTAAGTTGGACTTTGAAAAAGCTTTTGACAATGTCAATTGGAACTTTCTGTTAGAAGTTTTGAAAGGCTTAGGATGTGAACAAAAATGGATTTCTTGGATCAAAATGTGTATTTCACATGCCAGTTTTTCAGTGTTAGTCAATGGTTCTTCTAAAGGATTCTTTAAGTCAACAAACGGCTTAAGACAAGGTGACCCCCTCTCTCCACTCCTCTTCATTGTGGTCACACATGCCTTAAACAGAATGCTAGCCTTAGCATTGGAAAATAATCTAGTCTCTGGAATACAGCTACCAAACAACGGTCCAAATGTATTGAATATCCAATATGCTGATGACACTATCCTTTTTCTATCGGCAACTGAGGATAATTTAATTAATAATAAGAGGATACTCTGTTGCTTCCAGACTTGCTCAGGGTTGAAAATAAACTTCCACAAATCATCTATCACTGGCATTGGTATTCAAGAACCCTTTATACAGAGAGCCTCGCATATCTTGGGGTGTCAAATTGAAAACTTCCCTATAAAATATCTGGGACTTCCTTTACACTTCAGAGAAGCCAATCATCATGACTGGCTACCTATCATTGAAAAAATCTCAAAAAAACTATCTCTTTGGAAAGCTAAGTTATTATCACTTGGGGGCAGATTAACCTTGGTTAATGCAGTCCTATCTACCATTCCTACATATTAATTATCTGTTCTACACTTACCAACCAAAGTGGAGAAGGACATTGATAAGTTCAGATCCAAATTTCTTTGGAACTCTCTCTCCTCCTCCACAGCTTGTCACTTGGTTAAGTGGAAATCTCTTTGCAGATCCAAGGAACAACAAGGATGGGGTATCATCAATTTGAGGAATTTCAATAAGGCTTTAAAATGCAAATTACTTTGGCAATTTTTATCAAATGACTACTCTCTGAAATGGAAAGATATTATCAAAGCAAAATATTTAGCAAGGAGAGGTTTAGGTGCCATACTTAACACTTCTAACACTAGATCTTCACCCCTTTGGCATGAAATTAAAAAAAAATTTGATATCATAAATGGTTTTACGCTGTTTCATGTAAACAATGGGAAAAATACCATCTTCTGGGAAAACAGATGGTGGAATGGAGAAAAACTCAAAGACATCCTACTTGATATCTACAGAAGAGTAAAATTTAAACAAGCCACTGTAGAAAAGGTTGTAAGAATCAGCCATTCAAATCCAAACAACCTTCTGGTAGATCTTTTATCTTTCACTGACTCTGAGCTCCTACATTGTCAACTGGAACTACTATTGGGGATAATTCCTAATGTAGGATTAAATACAGAGGATGATACTCTTATTTGGAAACCTACTAATAAGGTCTTCACTGTTAGATCGTGTTATGTTATGGTTAATGATGGTGGACTCAGATTTCAATTCTTTAAGGAAATCTGGAAGTGTTGGGCTCCACTCAAAGTTAAATTATTTTCGTGGTTGGTTGCTTGTAACAAAATCTTGACCAAAGAAAACTTATGCAAAAGGGGATGGAATGGTTCGACTTTATGTATTTTCTGTAATTACCACACTGAATTTGCAATGCATCTCTTTCTATTTTGCCCATTTACTTATTCCATTTGGAATGTTTTTGCAATTTCCCCTTTGTACCCTGCTATATTATCTATAGAAGACTTATTTAATATGTCACCTGTGTTAAAATTTGATTTGCCTGTCATAGGCTCTCTTACCTTTGTGTAAATATTCCATTGGTCTATTTGGAAGGAAAGGAACAACAGAATTTTCAAGGGCATTCTTAATAGTAAATACATGATTGTTAATGATATTATATCTTTGACTATTTGCTGGGTTGAGTGTTTGGGTGCAGGTTTTGAAAAAAATGAGATTCTGCATTCCTTTTCTTCCTTTCAGCACACTAGAGGCATGGAAATTGATTCTTTGGCTGTAAACTCTGAGCAGCATGCGGGGGATGAAAATGTGTCCACTCCTGCTCTTATGGACGACAACACCCTTTGATTGGTCAAATTCTTATTGGCCGTTGTTTTAACATATTTACTCTGATACTCTCTTTTGGGTCTGTAATATTTTTTTAAGCCTCAATACTTTGGCTCTATGCTCCTTCCTGTGGAGCTGTTTTACTGTAATATTGTCACAAAACTGGGACTTTTATATGTAGTTTGCTTTTGAAATATATAAAAAATAGATTACCGTTTTCAAAAAAAAAAACATGTAGAAGTTACATTAAAGAAACTGAAAGAAATTAAATCATTACAAGAGAGACAAACACTTGACATGTACATTTGGTTCCAACTCCCAACATGAAACTGAAACCATGCATTAGGGATTAATGTAACAAGTAGTGGAATGATGATGGATATCCATTCTAACATCAATAAACCAAAGACCCATTACGATGCTGAAGTTTTACATAAATACCATTGCAAATAACAGTAGTTAACCATCTTTATTCAATGAAAAGAATGACAAATAAAGTAACAGACAAAAGGAAGGCATAAGTCATAATTCACAAGGAACTTGTTATACTTTGTGTAAAAAACATTATTTACTGGTTTACACACCTAATTCCTGACTCCAAGAGGTTCGGAGTCTCCAAAAGTTTGCACAGAAAAATAGTCACCAACTGTTTGGGATATTTTGCATAGTGTTGAGAAAAAAACTGTATTCCTAGGAGAACTTTAAACTCGTTACAGGTCCTGAGTTCAAATCCTGTAACATACATAAAAATTCACCTCTATCTATCTTAAACGTTAACAAAAAAAAAAAAAAAACTGTACTCCTACTTGAACAGTATCAAGTTAACGTAGGAGTTTGTCTATTCTTTAAGGTTCAAACTTAGTTACATCATATAGCTTGCTAAGAAAAGTTGATTGCGTGAAGAAAAGCTAATTATATAACAATCACTTTTGACTGTATTATTAAAATGAAAATGTGCAACAGAATAAGAATTAGATTATACCATCGCAACCCATACTAAACGAGGATCGCGGTCACCTCCTAGTGACGAATAAGCTTGTAAGGTTGTGTTGTTATATCCCTGATATGTTTTCCAGCACCAAATTTTGGCCTCTTTGAAATCTGATATTAAAAATACAAAAAGCTAAATTAAATCTATAACTTGAAAAGAAAAACACCTTGTAAGGAAGTATGGCAGAGCTTTCATTAGTATCCATGACAGCAGAATCTAGACACCTTGTAAAGAGGTTGGTATTCATTAGTATCCATGATAGCAGAATCTAGACACTCAAGGCAGAGCTTTCTTCCATCATCCAAAGAGATATATAGGCTGATTCTTGGCTGAGAATTTTAAAAAACAATAATAAAAGAAAAAATCATTAGAAAAATATCAATGAGGGAAAATCGAAAGAAATTTTAAAATTGCATATTTATATTCAAATATCATGGAAATATTGTAAACCACTTTCAGTTGCACCTTACAGGATTGCTTCACATTAATTAATCGTGCAACTGCACAATTCACTATATTAGTGGAGTTGTACAATAATCAATGTGACATCAAAATACTTAACATTATAATGACAGTAGTGACTACAGATGATAACTTCCTGAAATAAATGTATTGATGCCATCACTATCAATTTGTTACATGATTTCCTTATCAAGGTTATTCTACATCCTAATGTTTTTGGCCTTTTGCACAAGGATGCTCGACAATTACATTGTGACTATGAAATGGAAATATTTGATATATGAATAGACTTGTTAGTTCATCATTGAGTAATAAACATCTCCAAACTTCCATTTTCTTTACATGATAATTTGTTATCACTTTTAATATTCTTGCATGGTAGCATGTGCTTTCAACACAGAAAAACTTAATACTTGATATGGTCTATGGGTGTGATACAGACGCACAACTTTTAGCTATCCAAAACTAAATTCCATTCTCTCGCAGCTACAACATTGGGGAGTGTTGTCGTAGTCATGTGATGGACAATAATTTTGATTCTAGAAAGGATGAATTCTATATGCCATCTCTGTCCTGAAAAGTTACTTGGAATTTGAAGGAAGACATAAGCATAGAGTAAAAAAAATGAAATCCTTAAAATTAGCAAGAATCAACAACATAAAGCAATGTCCTAGCATGGTCTCCAGCAAACTAAGAAGCATAGATATGGACAAAGAATATGAAACAAAATGGACGTTTGGATCTCAAAAATCTTGTCGAAGTAGAATAGACTGGGAGGATGAATAAATAAATAAACTTATATTTATATAAAATAAGAACACATGCACATGAGATTTAAATACTTTTAAACTTCACTAAGATTCAGTAATCAAATAATAATATCATAAATAATAAAATAACGAACTAGTTATGAGCTACTCAAAGTGATTATGCATATTCAAGCACATTGCATGGTATAAATGTAGTTTTTCTATAAATACTTCCTAGAAATTATGTGAGGTCATGCTTGGACATGTCATCCAAAAGTATTATGTGAGTTAATGCTTTAACGTGTCATCCAAAAGTGTAACGACCCAGTTCTAGAAGTAGTGCTTTGACCAGATAATTAAAGTGAGATTTAGGTGTGTTGGGTATTGAGGGTTCTAGTGTCCAATGTAGGACACGTTTTCAGTAGTATCTTATGGATTGTGGGTTTTTGGCCTGTTAGCACTATATGGTTGTGTGGTTGTGTCGGTCCTCATAAGAGTTTTATGGGTTTGTCTTGGACCGTGGAGGTTTGGTAACGGTTCATTGGTAGTACAAGTCACGTAAATGTGGGAAGTCACGTGATTAGTTCTCGTACTGTACTTCTTTCCTTCTTTTCTTTCTTTTCCTTTCTCTTCTCCTTTTTCTCTTTTCTTCTTTTCTTTTTTTTCTCTCTCCTCCCACTTGCCTTTGCCCCACATGCTTCTTCTTCTTGTTCTTCTTGTTCTTCTTCTTCTTCCCCTGTATGCTAGAGAGGAGAGAGTGAGAAAGAGAGAGTGAGAGAGAGTTTGGATTTAGGGAGGAGGAGGGACTGCAGCCATTGTGCCGCCGTCGTCGAGCCTGCCATTGCCGTGCCGCTGTCTCGAGGAGGAGGAGGAGAGGAGTTGCTTGTCACCGATGAGGAGGGAGTTGTGCTGTCGTTCGCCGCTAGTCGCCGCGCCTTCGTTGGAGGTACGCACCCTTAGGTTTCCTTTTAATTTCTAATTTAATGCCTAAGGGCATGATAGTGTGAATTGCATATGTGTGGATGCTTAGAGTGGGTTTGAGAATTTATGGTGATTTATTGTGTTATTTATGGTGGTTGTTGAATTTGGGTCCTTTTTGACCTCTCTATGCTTGGAAATTAATATCTCCTTGTGTGATGAATGGATTTTAGTTTTGTTTGTTGAGTTTTGAGGTAGACTCGAGAATCTACAACATATATTTTATCGGGATTTTATGGTATTTGTTTGGGTGGTCCACACAAGGCTCCCAATTGGGAGAAATTTTCTAGCATTTTGGTTCAGGCTCTACCTGAAATCTGACAGAGTACCTAGGGCACAGGCCGAACGCGCAGCCTACATGTGTGGGTTTGGCAGGAGTTATTGGCTCTGGCCCCGGGTCTGTCTGCTTTCTGGCGAAATGCTTAGGCCGTGAGCTAGTTGTGCGGCCCAGATTCGTGGGTTGGCCCATTTTGGGTGGGTTTTGTCCCAGATTTTTGGGTGGTTGAGTGTTGTTAGCTAAAGCCATTACCTTATAGGTAATCCTAGAATGTAAATGATTAAAATAATCATTAGAATGGTCTAGGATTTGCTTAAAACAAATTAGCAAGATTCCACCTAGGGTGTGGGTAGAATAAAAGATGAAAAGATTTAGAAATAATAGGTTCTTTCCCTAGATGGTTTAGATTGGACTTTAGAGATAATGATAGTATCCCTAGGTCTAAGACTTGTGTGGTTTTGTGTGCGGTACAATGAATGGAATATTTAGTAGCACTGCCGTGGGTGTTTGAGCCGACCTGGCTATGCCTCTAAGGGACACGAGCTAGTAGGTGTTTTACACCTAGTGCCAGAGCATGGAGTTTTTGTTGCATTTACTTTGCTGTGGTGTCTTCTAGGTGGGTTTGGCACTTAGAGGATGTTTTGTTGGTGTTTTCTTGGATTGTGGTCATGGGTTGAGCGTGGTCCTTGTGAACTCAGACACTCCCAAAGAGTTTTTGCTTGGGTCTCACAGGAGAGCTGTCGAGGTTGTTTTTGGTTTGTAGTTTCTCGGCCTTTGGTTTCCATGCTGCTGCTGGACATAATGTTTCTTGAGTTTTAAAGGATATTTAATGGTTTTAAAAAGGTTTTCTAAAAGAGAGTTTTGGAAAGAGAAAAGTACATATTTGAAAATGATTTTGGAAATAGTTTTCTGGTACTTTCTGTTTACGTTGGGGGCCGAGATACCAAAGACTGAGGTTCGTCCAGTCTTGAAGGTATGACACTCCTTGACTGTCATTTCGAGGCTAAGGTTGTGGTCCACGGGTTGAGGAGTTTCGTGGCAAGACAGGGAGGTATGATACTCCTACTGTCGCTGTTAGCACTGAGGCTTGGGTGTTGTTGGGTGTGGAGGTATGAGACTCTTTCCTGAACACTGTGTGGAGGGCACCGTGAGGAGGCGTACCCTGTGGTGGACAGTGCGGGTGGGACACCCACCCCGTAGCAGGTAGCATCCTGAGAGACAAGACTACCTTCCCAAGAGGGGTTGGCTTTGTTGAGGGTTCTCTAGGAGGAAGAATCGTGAGACGGTGAATGCTCCTGTATAGGGTAGCCATCAGCATAGCAGTGCAGACGTCGTTGGTCGTGCTTCTGTGGACTACGTGTTGTTGGATCGAAAGGCTTCTCTAGAGGGGGTGAATAGAGAATTTTAATTTTTAATATCAAATTTCCCGATTTAATTAAAAGTTAATCTAAATGAAGTGTAATGACAAAGTGTACAAGTAATTGATAATAAGCACACAAATTTGAGGGCTAAGGATAATACATGCACATGAAGGAGATGAGAGAAATCGAATACACAAGCTATTTATAGTGGTTCGGCCAAATCTCGGCCTAATCCACTCCTCAAGACCCTCTTGAGATTTTTCCCTTTATACTTAAAATAATAAAATACTTGTGTTGGCTATCCCACCAACCCAATCCTTGCTCCTTCCACTTCTCGTTCCCTGAGAAGTTAGAGCCTCCCCTTGTAACTTTACAACTTATGACTTCCCTCTTACAGAGCGCTTTTACAAATAAATTACAATATCGCTTGTGAAGAGAATGTAAGACAAAGTTTCAGCACGAAAATAGAGAGTTACAAGTATATGAATGTGATGATCTATCAAGGCTAGTAAAGGTCCTATTTATAGCCATAAGACCATCAAAAAATGTGTCTAATGACTAGAAAACGGTCATAAACGGCTAGTCAATCGGTATGCCGTTTTGACCACCGGAATGCCATTTCATTCTTCAATCAGCAACTCTCAGGCAATTCGGTATGCCGAAATTCTTTCGGTATGCCGAATTCTCTTGAAACGGTATACCATTTTAGCCCGGTATGCCATTTTATCTTCAACTTTATCTCCTCAGCCTTTTTCGGAGTTCCGTTGCTTGTGCCGATTTTTCCTGCTTTGGTATGCCGTTTTTCTCCGGTATGCTGTTTCTTGATTCTTCATCTTTAATTTTGGAGTACCGTTTTGGATACCAAATTTTCCTGTATCGGTATACCAATTTTCCTTCGGTATGCCGATTTTGATACTTCATATATTTTACAACCAATTTGCTAAGTATGACTTTACATATTCATTTACAACATATTATAAGGTTTGCATGACATATGCATATACATATACATTTCTCAACCAATTTGTCAAGTGTAACTTTACAACATATCATAAAGTTTGCATGACTCAAGTATTTTCTTCAACCTTTTTCTTTCATGAGAATATACAAAAATTCATTAGTCATGTGTAATCATCAAAAAACAATATATTTCTAACACGTGTGGCCAGTGTTGTTTGCTTGGCACCGAGTAGTTCGACACACTGTTTGTGTTTGTGTTTTCTGCGGAGTTTTGGCTCATGAAATCAGGCTCTAGGCCTAGAGGAGGTTGTGGCTTTGGCGCTTATTGAGGCATAGTGTTTTGGGAGTGGTGGTGTAGACACCCCGATTTTGAGACAGCTCGTAGGTGAATTCTCTTGAAGATATTGCTTTGGATGCAGCAAATTTAACCACTTTTGAACCCTATTTGACATTTTAATTAGCCCGAGATCATAACACAAACCGACCACAAGCTTACGGTCCAATTAACAATTCAGGCAGCTAGGTGAAGAGCACCAATGTGGAGCACCAAATTAGAGCACCAAGCTGGCGCACTAAGGTGGCGCACCAAGATAGCGCACTATGATGGCGCACCAAGCTGGCGCACTAAGATGGCGCACCAAGCTGGCGCACAAGTGTGGCTCACCAAGCTGGCACACAGCCACTTCTCAGGGTGCTGGCTGTTGGCTTTCCATCTTCTGTGCTTGTAACCTTCACTTGCGAATATTCCTCATGAATCTACGCAAGGCTATTGAATTCGAGGCTTTTTGCATCCCAAGGAGTTACCTCTTGATCCTCTTTAAAAGGCCCTCCTTAAGCAACATCGTGGCTCTCTTGGCAGCCACCCACTCTTAGCAACCAATTCTCTTGCATCCTTGAGCACTCCCTTGCATCCCTGAGCACCCCTAGTTGTGTCCAAAGCATCAAGGAGAAGCCACCAAGGAGTACATCAAAAGGTATGTCTCTTGACACTTCCATGTAATCTCTACATGATACTTTACATAGAGCACACACTGCAAATGTAGTATAGCGTTTTTATGTTGTTAATACTTGCTCTCGTTATATTGATCTTTGCTTGCATTCGTTGCTATATGAATGTTCACTTGTACTTTCTTGCTTAGGTTGAAGTTTATGTTGCTTTCTCTATGAAGTTCTGTTTGATGTTTGGCTATTATGATGTTTGCTTGTACTATGATATGGCTTTTGCATCCCATGTCATGTTTCCCTACTGTTTAAATCCTACAAGATATTCTCATGCATCATAAAGAAAGCATGTGTAACTGCAGTCCTTGTGAACCCATGTGAATGATTAGAAAAGAGAGAATGAAATGGATGTTCAAGTTTGATTACTTAGCATGATTGTGTTCCCTGACATCTGAAATAATGATCTGAATAATCAGTAACCTAATTCATTGCATGCATCTGGACCAGACTCTGAAATCAGACTGCAGTCTGATTCAGGATTTCTAGGGTGCACCAAAATGGCGCACCAGCCTGGTCACAGGATGCAAACAGTAGATTTTGCATCATAGTTTGCATGCTTTCCTGTTTGTTTTGGGTCCTGATCTTTTTGGTGTTTGATTTCTGATATGCCAAGTTCTTGCTTGCATGATTTTAGCCTATAATAACCCTATTTGCATTGGTTTAGCATATAGTGAAGTTAGCTTGTTACCTGGATTTGGTGAACTGGTGGCTTTTCAAGACTCTCTGTGTAGAATTCTTTTTCCTCAGTTTATGATCCAGACCTAGGTAGTATAGCTAGGATTCATTGGCTTTTATCCGAGTAGGGTTGTGTGGTCTTGTGTGAGGCATATTGCCCTTGAGCACAAGACCCATATCATGCTTTCTTGGGTTTCCTCTTTCCTTTATGACCTTGTGGAAGAGGGGCACATGTGATCAGGTGTTTAGATGTCCCTGATGCATTTTCAGATGATTTTATGCATGTTTGCAAGACTTTATTTCACTTCACTGGCACACTATTCTGGCACACATCAGTATAGCACATAGGTGGCGCACCAGACTGGCCCACACAGGCGCACCTGCCTGTTTTTCACTGCACACAGTAGCTTTTTGGCATGGTATTTAGCATAATTCCTGGTTTACTTTGCCTTTGGTTTTGTTTGGGTGTCCTCCTGGATATATCAGGATGACACCAGTTTGTTTTCATCCATATCTATGCATGGTAGCTTAGGTTTTGCATATAGCAAAGCGAGGACGTTAGCCACTAAATGTTGTCAGATCTGTGGTTATATCCCTGCAATATCTTTGCATCGGTGTTTGATCCACAACTTGGGTGACCTTTCAGAGCATTAGGACACAACCTACAGTCCCTCCCCCCATGTTTAGCATAAGGCACCATTTGCATATAGAGTTGCATTGCATATCGCCTATGGGTGTGAAGAAATAGGCTGAAAAGCCAACATTTCATATAAATAAACGAGAAACCCATGAAAGACCGATTTTCGGGCGCACAAGGGTGCCTAATACTTTTCTCGTGCGTAACAGGGATCCTTGCCCATTTCTGGTTCATGTTGACATTTTCCATTGGTTTTATTGCATGGTTTTAATATTTTAAAACGGTTTTCCTCGTGTCCCATTTTTAAGTAGACTAGGTGGCGACTCCCATATTTTATCATTTGCATTTTATTGTTTTGCCACCACACAACAGGGATCTAGATGAATGTTAGTTTAGTTTTATTTCTGTTGTTTAGTGGTTTTATTTTATTGTTGAAAGTACTTAGCCTTAGCTGCATTATTAGTGTCATTATTTGTTAATAATAAAGATAAAGCAAATAATAAAATGAAAATTTGTAGCTAGGTTTTATGGTAACGACTTGAGGGTCGTTACAAAAAGTATCCAAAATTGAATTTTTAGATGATGATATTCCCTGTAGGCCAAATATCTTGTTCAAGATTGGATACTAGAACAAATGATATTAGCATTCACAAAAGTTTAGCAATTACACAATAAACAAATTGTTCCACATTAATATTCAAAAGCAAGACAAACTTCAAAAACTACATATTGCTTCCCTATTTATCAAAGTGCACTGTATTCTTCTATTACAGTTAGTTGGTGCTTTCATTCTTAAGATGTGTTTGCTGCTGTTGTAGCTTTTAGACTCAACTAAAATATCTGAGTATGTTCAGAAAGTGATACGCCATTCAGCTAATAAACAAAAGCACCTAAAATGCTACTTCTTCATCAACTCCACTTGACTAGTCTATGAGACTATGACTAATTCTAAATGAGAAGAAATTTTCAAGCTTCCAACTTTTGAATTCCATTTTAACCAATAAGCAAATTTTAAACTCCAAAAATAGGTAACATTGTGATGCCATCCAAAAATATTGAAAATTACATTTCCAAACAAAACATCGAAATGTACCAAAACAATGTTTAGAAAAGCACCAAAAGCAACAAACATAATAGAAGAGCGTCGTCTACTGTACCACATTTAACACTAGGAGGTGCCTCCTCTCCTCGCCACTGGAAAAGGTCGAGTATACAAAGCAACTTTCCCCCATGCACCTCCATCCCTCATTAAGCAAAAGTGAGTTTAGCTCGCACTCCACCGCTTTGGCCACCAATTACCCTGAGCTCAACACCTCTTCCTCCTTAACCTTCACCACAACCAAATAGTCGGCAACAACTATGGCACCACAGACAAGAAAACAATGAACACGCCAAAAAAAAAGCCCTAGAGGCCAACAACAACTCACATTTTCGACAAAAAGCTTCTACTTGATCACCCCAACCTTCTTCTTCGTGACGGGCAACTAGCTCCTTTACGTGCAATGGGGGGAGGGCAAGATCCACTAGAAAACAAGAAAAAAAATCAAAAGAGAAGAAACAAAACTGGAGCAAATTGGTGCAAACCTGATAGACAAGGAAGAGTGTGCCAAGTGAATGGTGGAAGCAGGCGTGACACAACGTTCTAGAGAGCTTCCAATAAAGGGACTCGATCTTGAGAAAGAAAGGGAAGGAGGAGGAGGATGGGGATCCAAGGAGATTGAGATGGATCTGGAGGGAGAGGAAGGGGGAGGTGGATGGTGGGAGTGAGAGGAATGGTTTGATTTTTGGGCAGAGGTCGTGGGGAATTGGGGAGCGATGGGAAAGGAACGAGGTAAAGAAGAACAAGGCCTGTGTGTGCATGAAAATTTGATGTTTCATGAGGAAATTGTGAAGACATGTCCTCGTTAAGTCCTTACTATAACTCAACGAGGACAAGTCCTCGCTATGTCCTCATGAATTGTCCTTGTAAAATCTAGAAATTCTAGTAGTGGTTCGTTTTGATGTTTTGTTTGGACATGCAATTTTTATTGTTTTTGGATGGCTTCATGATGTTACCTATTTTTGGAGTTTAAAATCTGTCTATTGGTTAAAATGGAATGCAAAAGCTGAAAGCATGAAATTTGCTTCCCATTTAGAATTAGTCATGGTCTCATAGACTAGTCAAGTGGAGTTGATGGGGAAGCAACACTTTAGGTGCTTATGTTTATTAGCTACATGGGGCATCATTTCCTGAGCATACTTAGATGTTTTATCTGAATCTAAAAGCTACAATAGCACCAAACACTTCTTAAGAATGAAAGCATCAACTACCTATAATAGAAGAATACAATACACTATGATAAATAGGGAAGCATCCTCTCATTCCGCATCATTGCTTGTATCACACAAGAAAATTGCCAACAAAGAAATACTTGTTCTTTTTCAACTATATTCTAATTATCTAGGCAACAATTTCTTGGTATGTATCTTTTGTCTATAGGAATCATCTTGATTTGGATAGAGAGCTATAGACTACATGCTTATTCTTTGTGGTCTTCATGTTTTCTACATGATATGTGGAGCAACTAGAAAGAACTATGTCCACATGCCATAGAATGTCAAACCAACATCTATATTTCTAGATCAGTTAACCGAATTTCTTCATCAATGTATTTCAATTTAAATAATCAGAATGTCTAACTTCAATGCAGCTATTAAGAATATTGATATCTCTGTCTATTGGAAATAGATATGATAATTCTTTGAAAGAAGTTCATATTTAATAGATTTGGTGAGGTGTATAGTTTTTGTTCACTTTGTATTATATTGCCACAGTTGCATCATATGTCAATTTGATCTCAATTCTAGTCTAAGCAAACTATTTATTGCATTAATCAATCTTTCTACAGCAAAATTTATTGTGCCATTTTTTATTTTGGATAAGTCAATCCTTAATAAAAAGGTTTTCTTACTTAGCTTTCTGTATTCCATTTTCCTTGTTTTGAATGTTGAATATTTGACTAAAATGTTGACCATCTCTAATTATTCTCTAGTATTTCTTCTTCACTTTCAAGTTTCAACTTTAACTACAGAGTATGCAGTCAAACATAGATGGAGCTTTTGTCTTCCTAGTTTTCCCTAATGTGGTCCAATTCAGCAAATTTGAGGATTTGCCATACATAAATATAACTTTGAAGTTCTAAATGTGCTGACAAGTTAAACATAATTGTAAATTATGTGTCCTGGGTTGCCAATTTGGTTTACTCAAAGATATGGGAAAAATTTGATAATGGAGAGGAAATTGTTTTAGAAGATTGCAATTTTGCAACATCTTGTTCTAGCCCTCCTCTATTTGAAGGGCATGTGATGGGCATGCCAAGTGTGTCTTCTCTAAAAGCATACATAGAGATTCATAAAAATACATGCCCAAGATAATGGTGATTGATTCAAGGTTTTCCTTTCCTTCAATTGCAGGGGATTTTTTTGCACAAGGAGAATTAAAATTAAGGTACTTGGATTTGATAGTTGTAATTGTTGTTATTTTTGTTTCTTATTGTATTTTTCATGCTCCATTATGTTATAAATTTTCTCACCCTCTAACTATCTTGATATCCCATGAGACAAGCTTTTAACTTGGAATACTATAACTGTCATCACTTGAAATTGATTGGTATATGAAGCATTACAATCAAGTTTCAAATTTCAAGAACAAGTACAAGTGAATTTAGACATGGAAGCATGGGCACATGTTAACTGAGCAATAATTATTTAATATTATTTTTAGAATTGGTAATGCTTTTCTATTAGGATACAATGATTTGGGCTATGTATAAAATATCAAGGTTTAATTGGGCAATGCAAAGCATCTCTTCACTTACGATTGGCTCAAATCTTCTAACGTGGATAGAAACTACCAATAACTATTAGAGTGGCATGGTTAGTGTGAATTGCTATTCTAGTAAGGGTGAAGCTATACATAAATTGTTCTCGATCAAAGGTAAGAAAAGAAGGTTGAAAGGTTCTAACTCTCTAGGTTACAATTTCACCCTAGCATTTAAAATTTTGGATTTTGTTTTAATACTTTCGCACCACAAGACTTGCTTTAAATTGTGGCACTATTGGTAAAAATCCAGAAAGTGAAATTCCAAATACAAATGTAACATTGAGCAAACTATTCTACATGTTTCAGATACATGTGATAGTGTTTCTGAAAATTTGGGTGCTCAAGCAAGTCCTCTCAAACTACATGCACCTGCTATCAAGATTTCCCATTCAGGTAATCTTGATCTCCTCATTGGTTTACAAGATAAGTGGTGAACAATATAGGATATATTTTGCCTCACCTATTCTCACTCAATAGCCTACAATGTTTTTTGAACTTTGTTGGAACCTATAACGAAAGATGCTCGATATTGTTGTCAAACTACTGACAAGTTGATCTTGTGCTAGTAACTTGATAGGCCAGGGATGAATGTCTATCAATAGTGATCAGGTCACCATTATTCTTTGACATAGAGAGATGTGCTATTTTTCTTACTTCTTACTTTTATAGAAACAATGGAAGGCATTACCGTAGAAACCACACAACAAAGAAAATTTAAGGTTTGCTTTTATATTGTCAAATGCCTTTTGAAGTTTACGTCTACTATCTACATTGATTATAATTTATATGAAATCAAAATTCATTGATTGACATCCATGGTTGAGAAAATTAAGATCTTTACTTTTTTCTAATGGAGAACATTGAATGTGTGATGGTTATTTATTTTGCAAACAAGGTCGGTAACATTTGTAGGCTAGTATTATTTTACAAATGAATGGAATCAGTTGTCATTGTGGTTAGATATGTTGGATTTAGTTACCAGATATGCACTTGTTGGACATGTGTAACGACCCAGTTTTAGAAGTGGTGCTTTGGTCAAATAATTAAGGTGAAATTCAGGTGTGTTGGGCATTGAGGGTCCCAATGCCTAATGTGAGACATGTTCTCAATAGTGTCTAAAGCCTAGATTGTGTATTTCTGGCCTTTTTGGTGAGGTGTGGTCTAGGTGTTGTGTTGACCCTTGTGGTAGTTTTGAGGGTTTGTCCTATGCTCTAGTGGCAGATCTCGGTTTGCACGAGTCACATGGACATCGAAGGTCGCGTGGTCTAGTTTCGTGCATACGGCTTCCTTTCTTTCCTTCCCTTCTTTCTCTTTCCTTTCCTTCTTTCTTTTCTTTCTTTTCTCTTTCCGGGCCCCACCCCCACTCCTTCCTCTTCTTCCTCTTCCTCTTCTTCTTCTACTTCTTCTACGTTGGGAGAGGAGAGACAGAGAGAGAGAGGGATGAGATGAGAGAGAGAGAGAGATGGGCGGAGAAAGGAGGATGAAGCTATCGCCATGCCGCCGCCGTCGCGTGAAGGAGAGGAGCAGCTCGTGGTTGGAGGGGGAGCATCGTTGTCCGTCTCGCGCCGTCGCATCTTCGGTGGAGGTACGCGCCTCGTAGATTTTATTTTGGTTCCAAATTTGTACCATAGGTGCATGTTACTCTGCTAGTAATTGTAGTAATTTTATTAGAATTTATTATGCATTTATGGGCCATTTATGGCCGTATTTATGATTTGGTGTGAATAGTACATCCTTTGTGTTTTTTGTTGTTTTCTCGAGATCTGCTTGATAGATCTCAGTGTTGCTTGTCTGGTGTAGACACCCTGATTTTGAGGTGACCCAGAAATGAGTATCCTTATGTTGCTTTGGATGTGATCAGCCCTTGAACCGAGCCCTAAACCCATTAGCCAGAGCCCTAAATCAGACATTCGTGAGCTGGGTGGGCGCACCAAGGTGGCTCACCAAGCAGGCGCCCAGCTCTGACTGCTGACCTTCCACCTTCTGGGCTGTTACTCTTGCAAACGAATGTGCCAACGAATATTCGAGGCTTTTCGTTTG
>JAMKQA010005246.1:0-14117 GCA_024699735.1 Posidonia australis
ATGAGGTAACTTTTATGAGTATTTTTGTTTTTAAACATTTATTACGCATTTTTATCTATTATTTATGATTCAGAATATTTGTATTAAATCCATATAGTGTATTTCACTATGATACATGTTTAAAAAGTTGATCTAAACAGTCTTAAATGTAGATTATTATGTACTTTAACTTATTCTAAAGTTTCAAAGT
Organism: Posidonia australis; assembly: GCA_024699735.1. Classification (NCBI taxonomy): domain Eukaryota; kingdom Viridiplantae; phylum Streptophyta; class Magnoliopsida; order Alismatales; family Posidoniaceae; genus Posidonia; species Posidonia australis. The sequence goes on from JAMKQA010005246.1 coordinate 191, forward strand.
AAAATTCAAAGTTTTTTTATTATTTCCATGAACTTCCGTAAATTTACCGTATTTCCACCGATATTTCCATCGATGTCAGACATGTTTCCCATTTTTGTCGAACCGAAGTTCAATACAAAATCGATGTTTGGAACCATGGTTATGACTGCCATCTTTCTCATTAATAGGAAGTCGTCTACTGTTCTTCATGGAAACATTCCTTTTCAGAGACTGTCCTAATTATTCTACTTTTCATTTGCCACTTCATGTGATTGGGAGTGTCTATTTTGTGTAGATTTTAACTCATGGTCTTGACGAACTTTCTCTCAGAGTCTTGCAATGTGTTTTGTAGGTTACTTTAGGACTTAAAAGGAGTATAGGTGTCATGATCCTATACTTTATTTCTATTGATGCCACTTTTTTGAAGTCTACACCTTATTTTGATTCTCTACAATCCAATGATACTACTAGTACTGTTCCTCTTCATTTGCTCGTTAATATATATACACTTTGTAGGTGTCTAGTACTCATACTACTATTCCTTTATAGGTGTATACATGTTGTCCACGGTTACAACCACCACCTCAAGCTCCTACCACTCCAACACCCATGCTTGTAGATCCATCTACATTATATTCTGATTCAGATCTTTCAATGATGTTGGACAAAAGTAAAAGGCATTGCATTGCTCGTATTATTTTAAATTTTGTTTCATATGATCACTATCACCTTATGTATCGATAGTTTGCTTTATCTTTTTGTTTTGAGTCTACTTCTAGGAACTATACAATGGCTATGTAGGTACCACATTAAAAGGCTGTTATGGATGAGGAAATGATTGCACTTTTATCTAGAGAAATGACTGTTGATTTCGCCATTAGTAAATACAACTATTGTTAGATGTCAATGGGTTTATACTATCTACTACAAACTAAATGGCTCTATAGATAGATACAAAGCTATATTGATTGCGAAAGGGTTTTTACTCAGAGATGACTATGGTGAGACTTTCTCTCCAGTGGCTAAACTCAATTCCATTCGAATATGTTCTCTGTTGCAATCAATCAATCTTAGAGTATGCATTAGTTAGATGGTGCTTATCGTAGGAGTGCACATGGTTCAAATAGTATTGGTTAACTGAATTGAATCATTTTTAATGATTTGATTTGATTTAGATCTATTTAAGGTTTGGTTTGGTTTTCAAAATTTAGAATCCCTTTTAGTGGTTCGGTTCTTAGTCTATATTATATGGTTAACCGAACCGAACCGAATTGAGAATCGATTCTTACATTTATACCTTGGATTAGACGAAGACAAGCAAAAAGGAAAGAAATCTTGAAGGATGAGCTAAACCAATTTATTTGATACATGTAGTAATTTAAATCTTCTATGGTTGGATTAAACCTTTTATGTCCGTGTTCATGTTATTTTTGACATACACAATGTAAAAAATGACAAGTTGATTCAACTTAACATTTCTTTTTGTTGTATCATGTAATCTTATGTTGTAATAGACTAACTTGTTTTGAATTCAAACTTCAATTATTTTTTTGTATTGAGTTATGTACTATTAAATATTAATTATCAAAAAAATATATTATTAAATCATGTTTTTATGAATATTTAGGTTGAACATTGAGATCGAACCGAATTAATCAACTTTTGGACAGTTCGATTTGGTTCGATTTTAAGTACATGTACGATTTGATTCGGTTTCAATATAGTCAGAATCGATATATACGATTTGGTTCATGGTTCTTAGTAGAATCGAACTGAACCGTGTGCACTCCTAATTTATGAAGTGACCTCTGCTTATGGGAAGAGCAATGTTTATTATATCAAGAAAACTATTTATGGACTCAAAGAAAGTCTAAGGACATGGTTTGAGAAATTTAGTCAAATTGTGCTAAGCAATGATTTTCGTTATTGTGTAGTGAATCACTTTGTCTTTGAGAATAAAGAAACAAAGAAATACTTCAGGAGGCACTTTATTACAAAGAACATGGGAAAATTGAAATATTTTCTGGACATAAAGATTGTTCACAACAAACATGGTTTAGTTCTATTTGAGAGGAAACCTGTTTTTGATTTGCTTCAAGAAATCAGATTGTTGGGATGCAAACTAGTCGAATAGAATCTAGATTTTTGGGATGATTTGTTTGAAATGTTTCTAATTGACTATCTACATGACTTGATGCTTCTTATCTACATGACTTGATGTTTCGTACTTGTCTATGTTAAGAATTCAACTGGAATAAGCCTTATCTATGAGAAGCATGGACATCTGAAAATTGAAGTATATTCAAAACTGAGTTATGTTGGAGATAGAGGAGACAGAAAATCTACATTTAGATATTACACTTATGTAGGAGGAAATCTAGTCATTTCGGAGAAGTACAAAACATATTGTAGTGTTTAGATCAAGTGTAGAATCAGAATACATAACCATGGCACACATTGCTTGCAAGATGATGTGGTTTAGATCTTTGTGACAAAGTTCAAATTTTCCAATCAATCTCCTATGTCAATATATTATGATAACTAGGTGGCAATCTACATGGCTAACAATCCAACATTCCATAAGGGTACAAAGCATATTGAGGTGAATTACCATTATGTTAGAGATGTTGTGATAATGGCTACATATTACTCCTTACATTTCATCCTTTGAGCAGCTTATAGATGTATTTACTAAGGGTTTATCCTTAAGTCGTTTTGAGAATTTATGTAACAAGTTGTACATTGTATGATATATATGCTTTAATTTAAGGGAGAGTATTAGAATAGTTGGGTTATATGGATTCTTATATGTGTATCCATTTACTATTGTGATATATATATATATATATATAGGAGTTGTGTTTTTGGTTTTTATGTTCTTTTTGAGTAACAACAATAGTATCTAAGGTCACTAAGTTAAAAACATATTTTAGCCCCACTTTAAACAGTTTTATTACCTTTGTTATGCATATTTTGCATCGAGAAACAGAAAACATACTCTAAATTTATTTAGGCATCTCAGTTGCTCTACCCTCAACTAAGAAACAAAGTTAAGCATTGGGATTTATGTTTTTCTAACATTTTCTTAAGATCAGGAGATAACGAAGTGCTCTTTCTTGTTTCCTAGTTTATTACGGAACTCGAACATCAGTTCAATCCCATTGACAGTTTTTTCTCCTAATGGGCAGTCTTTAGGAGTAAGGTCATGATTATTAGCATAGTTTCTAATGTGAAAAAAATTTCCTCCCTTTCAGATAGTGATTCCAATTTCCAAATCATGTGCAGGGGCAAAAAAAAATGTTTGTTCATGATTGTATTGATCTTAGTGGTGATTTCATTGTGTTCCTTTCAGGCTAGCAGATTAGCTGTTTGTCAAAGAAAGATCACAACAGAATTATGGTGTAGAAAACTAGAAATTGGACACCCATGTTGTTATATTAATGAACAGATATTGCAATTATTTACAATTTTTCCAGCTAGGTTAGATATATCCAGTTGTTGGTCCATGCAATGATGAGAACCTAATGTAAAATTCCACTATCTGAAACTGCATAACAGATCGAAATAATCTTTGAAGGAAAAGCCTGCATAGATATGCGAGAATCTACGTTGGGCCTGACAAAACGTTTGGCTCAAACTGCACGAGAAACTTTTGGTGATTTTGAGGAAGCTGTTGAGAAAGATGCTACCAGAACTGCAGTTCAAGATGGAACGGTCCATCCTCTTACTAGTTATGTCATTAATTATGTGAAGTTCCTCTTTGAGTAAGTATTCATCATATCTCAATATCCAAGAGCATTCTTAATCTTATATTTTTTCACTACGAATTGCTGGTTATTAGCAAACGGAATGTCATTCCCAACTTAAATGGACTTCTGTTGAGACACTGCACACACACACACACACACTCTCTCTCTCTCTCTCTCTCTCTCTCTCACTCATGATTGAACACATACTGTACATCTGACTAAATTATGGATTAAATGTGCACAGTTACCAGTCTACGCTGAAGCAGCTATTTCAGGAGTTTGAAACTGAAGGTGAATCAAATTCCCAACTAGCCACTATAACTGTGCGAATAATGCAGGCTCTTCAGACTAATCTCGAAGGAAAATCTAAGCAATATAAAGATCCTGCTTTGACCTCCTTATTTTTTATGAATAACATTCACTATATGGTGCGATCTGTGCGCAGGTGAGCCCTATGAAATAGAATAGCTGAAAACATTTTAAAGAATGGTGGAAAAAAAACGAAAACTTTCTTTTTGCTGTTGTCAGGTCTGAAGCAAAGGATTTTTTGGGGGATGACTGGGTGCAAAGACACCGGAGAATCGTACAACAAAATGCAAACCAGTACAAAAGAGTTGCCTGGGCTAAGGTGATTATTATGTAGGGCCACTGTTGCAATATCAATTAGCTAGTAGTGAGTTCAGACTGTTATATTTCTTAATCTAATAAACTTGAAGAACTAAGATATCATGATGATGCATGAACAGAGGTTGCATACATGTCAAATTGTTGGTAAAAAATCCAAAAAACTGCTAATGAATGTCGTGTGAGTGTGTGAGAGTTGAGACCTTGTTGGCGCCCTACTCTGGTGCTGCAGCCTGCAGTTGCCACTGCTCAAAATCATTTGGTGATAATGAGGGTCCATGCGAAATTGGGCCGACAAGTTACTTGTCAGTTGTATATTTTGTCTCTCTGCCTTTATTAGTCTTTAGTCTTCTCTACCAGGTTTTGCAGTTTCTCTCTGCGCAAGGTCTGACTTCATCAGTTGGTGGTAGCATACCTGGAAGTGAAGGAAGTAGTAGTAGTGGAGTCTCCAGAACAACAGTGAAAGAGAGGTTCGATGTGCATCAGTTTCTTGTATACTTGTATTACCTTTTTGTTCAAAATACTTGGATACTGATTATGTACACCTGCCATCAGATTTAGGTCATTCAATATGCAGTTTGAGGAACTTCATCAAAGACAATCTCAATGGACAGTACCTGATCCTGAGTTGCGAGAATCCCTAAGACTGTCAGTTGCTGAAATTCTTTTACCTGCCTATAGATCTTTCATCAAAAGATTTGGGTAATTATCATTCTCACTTTGAATTGGAAGTTTTGTAATAGAATTTAATAAATTGTTGCTTACTGTTACTGCAACAAAGATAACTTGGTTGAGTTCTGTTGTTTAATGAAATGTTATTTGCAGGTCTATTATAGACAGTGGCAAGAGCCCACAGAAGTATGTCAAATATACTCCAGAGGATTTGGATAGGATGCTAGGAGAGTTTTTTGAAGGGAAGGCCGTGAATGAGCAGAGACGTTAAAAGCTTCTCAAGAATCATCATCTAACACTTCCATCTGTAAGTAACAACCGCTCCGCATATTGTGAGATCCATTGTCTTTTCTATTGTTCCTAACTGGAGAGTCAAGACCAGCGCCTGATTGATTGGCTAGGGCCTTTATTTTTATTATTTATGTTGTCATCAGGGGCATGTAGTTTTGTATGGCGTTACAAACTCCTCTCTTTTCTTTTTTCTTTTGGATGAGACAAATAAACACATGGAGCGATTGCAACGATTCCTTTTGTGTCTACGTGCGAGCTCCTAAATTATAATAATTTAACATTACTAAGTGTAATCAGAAATGAAGACAATTTGATCACCTTCAGAGGATATCGTGAGAGTTATTTAATGGTGAGCTTTGCTTCTCCATCCGGCACGAGAATATGCGACATCATTGGAATCTTAAAGAATTTACAGTGACCGGTAAAATACATTTGAGTCTAATTTTCTTTAGTAATGCAAAAGAATCTGATTGTTGCCATTGTTCTTCTCTTCCACATGGTCGTGTGCAGATCGGTTTGCCGTTTTCCTTCACTGGGTATGTATGTATGTATGGTATGATGAAGTTGAATTTGCAGTATAACAGTAAGGTCCGGCTAACAGACATGCAAGAACCAACTGGCAGTAGCTGCAAGTGATCTAGTCTGTATTGTTTATCAAGCAGTCTATAAACCCACCAAACGATTGGGAGATTGGATTTTGTTTGGATAAGAATGTAACGTCCACACTTGTATGGGCTTTGTGTAGAGGGGGCTTCGCGTAGAGGTGAACATCACAAACAGGAAAAAAATAGGAAAAAGAAAATAAGAATATTAAATTAAAATATTCATTATATTACTAAACTTTTGTCTATTACATTACTATTACATAATTTGAAACAAAGACTATTAAATTTAACACACTTTGGGTTGTATGTGTATTTAGATAAATCGTGCAATATGTTATGTAAATATCTTAAGAATGTTTCTCTAATTACTTACATGAAACAAAAACATGGTATGAGTTTAAGTAAACTTAGTATGCATGTGAGGCTTCTAATTTAACATAGAGTTATGATAAAATAGTAATTTCTATGTTTTCACTTTTATTTCCTTTGAATCTTTTAGTGGAATACTTGGACCATCCACTGTTGACAAGACGTGGTTCTTCAGTTGGCATATAATCCATCCTCACTCCCATTATTATATATTCTATTTCACTCTTTATTCATTAGTAAGGATTTCGTATACTAACCTGTGTTAGTCAGTAGACATCAGATCTGAATCTTGTGGTCTTATCGTTGCCACTAGATCTATATAGGATCCAACACTAAATTTCATCAGGCTAGTGCATCCTCTCTTAGGATCATTATTCTGAAGAGTCATATGTTAAGACTTTGTTCTCTCTCTTTCATATCTTAATGTAAGAGACTTGTACCTTTTATCCTTTTCATTAAATTAGATTAATCTTTAATTCTTTAATAATGAAAGGGCTTAGTTGTAAAATTTCCCTTAGTTGTTTAATAACAAAAGGTACAAGGAGTCTTATATAATTGTCTCCTAAGCTTAAGTTCATGATGTAATTACAAATCTTAGGTATATTGAAATTGCTAATTATTTTAAAAACATTACGTTTCTATTCAGGACCTAAATGCAATTAAGACAATATGACAGAAAAACATGGCATATGACAATTAATATAAGGATTGTATTGAAATATGCACAAATTTAATTAAAAATTGCAAAATATCCAATATCTATAAACAAGCTACAATTTCCTAATCTTCTTTCATGTTATCCCAACAAAATCCAACATTTTCGAATAATATCTAAACCATAAGTTTTTAAGGGTTCATATGAAATTTGTCAATACATATCATCAAACATACAATCTGTGGATCTAACGGTAAAATTTCACAACTTAAATCTTTTAATGCAAGATTTCCATCATTGTTAATCCCAAAACATGAGTAATGTAATTATCATAATATTTGTGGTTGTTTCTGTAAAAACAAGAAAAAGTAAAATCCTAAATCAAAATTTAAATACCATAATCTAATAACTTAAGGTAAAAGCTGCAAAACGTCCAAAACCCTTCCACTCACGTCAAAGGCACCAATCACTTTTCATTTATTTACTTTACAACCAACTAACCAAAAAATCAAAACAGTATTCACCCTTCTTCCTCCGTCGTTTGTAACAAAAGTAACCCAACAACCCAACAGTAAACCCACTCAAAACCTTCATCTACACACTCATACCTGCTCTGATGGATGTTTCTTCTTGTCGATGAGCTCTTTCGGCGGTGTACGGTCGACGACAACCTCCAATAACCTCTTCTCCCTCTCACACAGATTTCTCTCCTCTCATTCTCTCTCAACACATGACCACAACTAGTGAAGATCTAGCCTATTTATAGGCTTTGAGGCATCCTTCCAAACCGACGCTTCCTCCTCGTCCACCGACGTCGACACCTCGACTTCCGACGTCCCCAACACTTGTGGGCTCTTCAACTCCCGATGCTCCTCTCTACGACTGCTACATCAATGCCAACCTATACAAAGAAGACCATAAGTTCTAACTCAAGCGAAGCAACTTCAAGATATTGTCAGAATCTCTAGATTGGAAAAGAACAAAAACGAAAGTGGGAAAAACTGAAAGTAGATTAGGATATCAATAGAGTTTATATCTTAAAAGAGGAGGTGATGTAGTGATGTTACCTCAACATGAAGTTTGGAAACATTGTGTAGTTTCATAGGCACCACCTTCGTTGGAGTGTTGAAATCTTCTACGCATTTTTCATATATTGTTGATATATGACATTCATAACAAGTACAATTAGGAGAAATATGTGGGGTCACAAATCGAGACACGTGTAAATCAAAGATGAAAATATCGTGTTTTCAAATATATTGTGATTATAATCCAAGTATGAGGTAGGAAATTCCAAATGACAATGTATATCCATCTGCACAATTAATAACTGTTGGCTTTCCATCGTAGGAGAAGACGAATTCCAGTGGTGCTTTGGGGCTCCAGCGATGGTGGAGAAGGTAGAGTTTCAAAGCATATCTTTTGAATGCCTTTTCCTCCCCATCTCTACCTTTATTATAGTAGAGTCAAGACTCTCTACCTCCCTCTGCCCCCAAACGGTTCTATTTATTCCGGCCATTGATCACCAGCCATTTACCACCGAGAAGAGAAAAATGGTTGTTCGTTTTCCTCCTTCCTTCCATTTCCGTTCATGGTCTTCAATGACCATTATTCTCACATCTTCCACTTGGTCATTAAAGACCATGCATAGAGATGTTTCACTTCCACTCCCACTATTCGTGGAGTATAGAATTTCAACTTTCAATTTTTCACTTCCACTATTCATGAGAATGTTCTTCATTTCTATCATCCATGGAAATGTACCTTAATCCCATTAAGTTTACAAATTTAATGAATTTTTTCACTGGAATTCCCTTTATCAAAGGATCAGCAATTATATCTTTTGTGGAAACATAACTCATTTTTATTTTCCCTTTCTTCACTATATCACGAATATAGTGATAATGTATATTTATATGATGTTCTCTTGAATTATTTGCACCACTATGTATAAGACTAATTGCTACTTGATTATCACAATACATTTTTATTGGACCATTTATCAAATTGAAATTTAAATCATTTATAAATCTCCTGATCCAAACTGCGTGTGGTGTAGCTGCACTACAGGCAACATATTCAGCTTCCTGTGTGTATTCGCTACACATCATTGTTTTTTTACTTCTCCAAGATACAACTACACCTCCAAAGATGAATACATGTCCCGAAGTGGACTTCCAATCATCTTTGTCACTACCCAGATCTGCATTTGTATAATTAAGCATTTCGAGTTCATTCGCTTGATTTGTCAACTTATGGTGCAAAGTTTTCTTTATATATTTCATTATTCTCTTAATAGCATCCCAATGTTTTATTCTGGGATTACTTTGATACCTACTCACAAGACTTACTGCATATGCCAAGATCGGTTTAGTACACAAAATCGCGTACATCAAACTTCCGACCACTTGAGCATAAGGTTCTCTCAAAGGTTCATTCCCCTTTCCAGGACATTGGTCCTTACTCAACCTTTTCCTATAAACATATGGTGTAGGGGCTGAAGAATAATTTTCCATTCTAAACCTTTTAAGTACTGTATGTAGGTATCTTTCCTGATTCATACTCAATATCCTTGACTTCTGATCTCTAAGGATCTGAATTCCAAGAACATAGGATGCTTCTCCCATGTCTTTTATTTCAAACTTCAAGCTAAGTTCTTCCTTTGTATGAGTTAACATGTCAGTGCCATTTCTAGCAAGTAAAATATCATCCACATACAACGATAATATAATAAACTTGCTCCCACTTTTCCTGACATATACACAGTAATCTAACATGTTTGAAACAAATCCCATTTCGACAATCACATCATGAAATTTGTGATACCATTGTCTAAATGCTTATTTCAAACCATTTATTGACCTATTTAATTTGCACACTTTTCCTTCATATCCTTTCACCTGAAACCTTTCAGGGACATGTAAATTTCTTCCTGTAAATCACCATTTAGAAATGCAGTTTTTACATCCATATGATGTAATTTCAAGTCTAAATGTGCAACAACAGCCAATATAATCCTTACTGAAGTGAACTTAGCCACTGGAGAATAAGTTTCCTGATAATCAATTCTCGGTTTTTGCGTATAACCCTTAGCAACTAACCGGGCCTTATATTTATCAATAAACCCATCAACCTTGAATTTTTTCTGGAATATCCACTTACATCCTACAACTTTCCTTCCTTCAGATAAATCACATAATTCCCACACTTGATTCATTTTCATGGAATCAATCTCATCATTCATGGCTTCCAACCACAAATCCTTTTCTTGAGATTTCATAATGTCTTTGTAGGACATGGGTTCCATGTGATTTTTCTCCATATCTATTAACAAACAGGAAAGCTCACAAGAATATAAGTGATAGTCTGTCATCCATGTAGGCTGATGTCTTATACTCTTGTTGCTAACGGGTACATTCGATTCTCCATTCCTATTTACAATTCCTTCATTTTCATTTATAGGTTCATTTTGGTTTTCATCCACAATTTCCATGAGTTCATTTTCTATATTCTGTTTCCCTTCAACTATAGGGTCATTTCCGAGATATTGTTGAAATAGTCATCATCCATTACAAATAGTGGTTCCTTTTCTATTTTAATTTGCTCCATTTCATTTGAACTTTCTAGAAAAGTAGCATCTCTATATTCAATAATTTTCTTTTCTTTATTATAAAATCTAAAATCAAACGAGTTTTCACGATAGCTTATAAACGTACACTTAATTGTTCTAGATTTCAACTTATCTTTTAATTGTCTAGGAATAAGTACATGGGCTATAGAACCCATTTTCTTAAGTAATGTAAATTGGACTTTGTTCCGGTCCACAACTCATAAGGTGTGCTAGGTACAGACTTAGAGGGAATTCTATTCAATACATGATTTGCTGTGAGCAAAGCTTCTCCCCAAAATCTTTTAGAGAGACCTGAATGTGAAAGCATACATCTAATAGAATTCATTAGAGTTTGGTTTTTCCCTTTCCCTCACACCATTTTGTTGCAGTGTGTAAGGCATTGTTGTTTGCCTTTTAATTCCATGCCTTGCATAATACAGTTCAAATTTCTTTGAATTATATTCCCCACCTCTATCTAACCTTAACACCTTAATATTTCTTCCAAGTTGTTTTTTACTTCTAGCTTATATTTCTTGAAACATGTTAATACCTTACTCTTGTGAGATATTAAATATACATAAGCATACTTAGAAAAATCATCTATAAAAGTCACAAAATATTCCTTATGATTGTGTGTTTTAACACTAAGTAGACCACACACATCAGAATGAATTAAGTCTAATAATTCATCTGATCTATGTCCTATTCCAAAGGGTTTCTTAGTCATTTTTCCAACTAAGAAATGTTCACATTTCTTAAATACCATATTCTCAATATGGGATAACATATTCAATTTTATCATTTATTGTATTTTAGATTTATTAACATGAACCAATCTCAAATGCCACAATTCACATTCCGTTAAATAACACAATGTATAACCAAAAGCCACATCAATTTCATTTAATTCATTATCAATTACAGCAATACGAAATAAATCATGCTCGGTACATATGTACCCATAGCAAAAACAACTTTGTCCTTTCCAATTGACACATGCTTATTGTAGAACCTAACTTCCAAGCCATTCTTCCTCAAAGTGTCAACGGATATGAGATTCCACCTCATGTCAGGTGTATAGAGAACGTCATTTAAAACCATAATGCTATCTCCCAGATCCAATCGGTAGGTGCTAATACCTTCTACATTTAGATAGGTGTTATTACCCATATAGATGCATTGTTCTCCAGGATTGAATTCTTTGAAGGATTCTAGTCCCTTCTTTGTTTTAGCAATGTGCCTAGTGGCACCAGAATTCATCCACTAATCGTTGGAACTAGGGACTACAACATTATTGCACTCCACTACGCCAACAAAAACTATCTTGCTCTTTGAGTTTTGTTGCAAGGTCTTGCCTTTATTTCCGCCCTTATTAGGACAACTTACCTTGTAATGATCAAATTGGCCACAGGCATGACAAGAACCTCATGGTTTCTTTCCTGCCGCTTGATTCTGCTTGTAGTTGTTCTTTCTTTTATTATTCCTGGTGTAGACACCCCGATTTTGAAGTCACTTGGCAGTAGGCTCCTCTAAACAGATGCTCTAGTTGCAACCAAGAAAACCCAAAATTTCAAACCTAAAACCCTAAACCCTAGTTCCAACTAAACTTTCAAGCCCACACAAATCCACTCTGACCTAATCAAAGCAAAAACGAATAATTAAGAATCAAAACCAAACAAAATTAATTTAAAATACTTAAAATCCAAATTAATCACATAAAAACCCCAATTAAAATCAAAATTAAATAAAATCCACTTAAAATCCAAATTAATCAAGTGAAAACCCTAATTAAAACACAAAACCCTAATTAAATTCAAAATCCTAATTAAAATCCAAAACCCTAAAACCCTAAAATAATTAAAATCCTAAAAACCCCAAAGTAATGAAAATCCTAAAAAAACCCTAATTTAAAACCAATTTATTAAACCATAAATCACAAAATCAAGAATTTAATTAAAGTCACAAAACCCAAATAAAAAACCAAAAACCAAAACTCTAAAAACCCTAATCACTTAACTAAACTCAAAACCTTAATTAATTAAACCCAAAATCCTAATTTAAAGTCAAGTAATTAAAATTCTAAAAACCTTAAGTTAAAATCACCTAATTAAACCTAAAACCCTAATTTAAAATCAAGTAATTAAAATCCTAAAAACCCTAATTTAAAATCAATTAATTAAACTCAAAACCCCATTTAAAATCCAAGTAAGAACCCTAATTAAAACCTTAATCAAGCAAAACTCAATAAAATCCCTTCAAAATGAAATCTAATTAAATAAAAACCCAAATCTTTTATTAAATCAGGAGAAAATCAATTAAATCAGCATCTAAATAAAATCCTTAAGTAAACCAAAGTAAAAACTAAGTAAACCAAGATTTAAATGAATTCTCAATTAATCAAACCCAAAACCATTTTAATCCATTTAAAACTAAAGTGATCCATTTAATTAAATTTAAATCACCAAATAAAACCTTAGATAACTTGAAATGCTAAAACACAAATAAGTCTATCCAAAATCTCAAATTAATCATTAATCATCAAATTTATCCAAAATTAAATCACTAAAACAAAACAAAAAAAAAAAACCAAAAACCCTAAAACTAGGCCCATTTCAGCCCATTCAGCCTTCAATCGAAAACCTTATAAAAGAGCAAAAATAATTCCTACGACCCCGATTCTTCGACGACGTCCCAGGTGCTATTTTCGACGGTCACTCCTGAGATCTCCGGTGCTCATCCTCCTTTTGCGTGATCTCCGAACCTTCCTCCTTCGTCACGCGCTCGATCCTACGGTGCCTAGTCCCTGAGGAGGATGATTAACGACAGGAGAAGGTTGGACCGGAGTTTAAAAGAGCCGTTCGCCGCCGACAGGAGGAGGTGCTCGTAGCTCTCTTCAAGCCTTCCTCTTCTAGACCTCGATTTAGCGGTTTTGAGTCCACAGAGAAACCCCCCGTCAACCCGGTGTCGGCTCCTCTCTACAGTGGCCTGACTCTGATTGGGATCAAGTATCCCTACACTAACAAAGTTGGTGAGGTCCGACAGAATAACAATCTTCTTGTACCTCCTAGTGCGCAAATGTCCGTCTTTGTGCGGCTGCCATTCGTATCCCAGACCCTCGAACTCTAACCTCTCCTCCGACTGGATGGGCTTGGAGATTCCGTGGCCTTGTCGCCCGAGTGGTGTCCCCTTCTTGTATCTCTATTTGCGACATACATTTTCGATCATCCGAAGGGGATTGCTACGAACGGTCAGGTAACTGACACGCTCGTGAGCCGGAATGTAGTTGACAGGCTCGAAGCGATTGACTCGGAACATGACGTCAGACGGTTTAGGATCGAAGTGGACGGTCTGAAGGGAGATAGCGGAGACCAAC